>JAQHUG010000333.1:1086341-1097650 GCA_028555095.1 Dicrostonyx torquatus | reverse complement strand
GATGCACATCTTCTTAGACCGAGATGGAGGGGGGAGGGCCTTGAGCTTCTCATAGGACAGGGTATCCTGCACCATCTTAAGGAAGCAGGGGGAGGGCGGTGGGGTAGTGGGGGAAGGTGAGGGCCGGGGACAAGGGGAGTAAATGTAAATTTTTCTTTTAACAATAAAAAAAATGTAAAAAAAAATGGCATATCAAGCTGCAGGATGTCAGGACCCCAAGGGGCTGGTCCACCCACTGAGACAGTGTGCCTGATCTAATGGGAGCTCACTAAATCCACCTGGACCGGGACTGAACATGCATGTGATCAAACCGGACTCTCTGAATGTGGCTGCTAATGGGGGCGGACTGAGAAGCCATCGATAATGGCACTGGGACCTATCTCTTCTGCATGTATTGGCTTTTTGGGACCCTAGCTTACTTGGATGCACACCTTGCTAGGCCGGGATGGAGGGGGGAGGGCCTTGGACTTCCCACTGTCCTCTCTTGCTGGAGAGGGAGGGAGGAGAATTAGTGGGGGAGTGGGAGGGGAATGGGAGAAGCAGAGGAAGTAATTTTTTAATGGAAAATTTTTAATGGAAATTTTTTAATGAAAAAATATAAAAATAAAATAAAAAAAAGACTAAGCACCTCCCCATGTATTAAAGCTGAGCAAGGTGACCCAGTAGGAGAACTATGGTTCCTAAAACCAGCTAAAGAGTAGAGACACTCGCTCTTTCCACTGTTAGGAGTACCACCAGGGGACTAAGCCACACAACTGTAACGTATATGCAGGGTGCCTAGGTCAGTCCCTTGCAGGCTCCCTGACTCAGTTTCTGTGAGCTATCAAGTCTAGGTTAGTTGTGTGAGCTTTCCCGTGGCACCCTAAGGGTTCCATTACCTCTCAGTAATAGCACTCAGTGGAACCAAATTATCAACCCATGAGCCTTTGGGGAACATTCTGCAACCCATAGCGTTTTATTAATTCTAGGGCTAGACATGGTAGTGGGTCATACTCACTTGACTAAAGTCAAGGTGTTGACAGAGCTGTGGTTTCGCTAGAGAGTTTCTTTCCTCACCTTTCCTATGTCCTAGTGACCATGTGTATTTTATTTATTTTTTAATTCTTGCCCCTTCTTTATCCTCAAAGTCTATAAAAACAATCTAGCCCTGGAAGCTTCCATCCTTCCTGCTTTCTTTCTTCTTACATCCTCAACCGGAGCAGTGGCATGTCTCCACTTAAGGACTCATGTGACCAGATTGGCCTTTGAGTCATTATTCAAGCCAATCTCCCCACGTCAGGCCCTTCACCTTTACAGCTCGTGCACTGTCATTGGTGTGAGGAGCAGTGACATACTCACAGTTTCTGGGCATGTTTTCGGTTGAGGACATTACTCTGTCTGTAACAGGTTCCTCTGTGTCATGACACAAACTGAAAATGAGTCGTTCTTCCAAGTGTTCACTGTGAAATTACAGACTCTGAAGCAGATTTTCAGAAACGTAAATACCATAGAATTATTTCGTTGGACTCCTATGCCACAAGTTTTGAAATCTTTAATAAAAAATATTTTTGGTGTGTGTGTGTGTATGCATGTGTAGTATGTGTAAGGTGTATTGACACGTGCATGCAGATGCACATATGTATGCTGCATATGCAGGACTGGGTGTCTTGCTCTATCTCTCTGTATCTTATTTCCTTGAGCAAGGCTTCCTACTAAATCTGGCCTCGGCTGGTGGTGGCCAGCAAGCTCCAGCATTCCTCCTGGCCCCATAGCACTACGGGTGTAGGCCTGTGCAGCCATGCCTGGCTTTTCAGCATGGGTTCTGGGGATATTAACATGGCTTATTATGACTTTGAAGGAGGAGCTCTTACCCACTCAGTGATTCTCACTATCCCAAGTGAGCCAGTTCCCTGGAATCAGCATTGAGAACATTTGTTATCTTCTCTGTGAATTTGGTTCATCTGAAGAATGCCCTAAGTGAAATGTAAGTTGCTTTAGAGGAGGTACACCTGCCTCCCGCTTTGCTGCAGACAGAGGCCTGCTCAGTGCTGAACTGGTGTGTTCTTTTCATCTGTTGACTTCTATCACAAGGCTCTCTGCTGATAGGACTAGACCAGGGATCCCTAAGTGAAGGCTCTGACTTGGGCCTTCATCCAAAGTCTCCCCTCTCCAAGTCTTGTCGTCCTATCTCGCTTTTGAAAGGCATTAGACACTTTGGTACCAGCAGACTCTGTCCATTAGAGTCCTCACTTGTGGCACTTGGGGACATGTGTTTGTTAGCAACAAGTCATTAAAACACTGGATAAAGAGGTGATGGAGTTATAGATGCAAGCAAGTGAACAGGTGAGGAATGTCTTCATGGTCCTTCCTTTGGTCCTTCCTCACACTCCACTACCCCCTTCCTTCATAGTAGAACATCGTGGAATCTGTCCATGATTCATGATGGAAAAGCAATAATTTATGGTGTGTTTCAATCCTAGGGATACTTTTAAGTGTAGAATCTAACTTTAGGCAGCTTATAACTAGTGGATAAAATTCTATATAAATGTTGGTAAGATGGCTCAGCAGGTAAAGGTCCTTGCTGCCAAGCCTGAGTTCAAATTCTAGGACCCACTTGGTGAAAGAAGAGAACTGACTGCTGCAAGTTGTCCTCTGCATGTATGCTGTGACAACAAGTATGCCTCTGCTAATAAATTGACAAATGATAAATAAGGAATTATATGTTCATATCCCCCCTCTCGATGGCGATAGTTCCTGACATTCCTATTTTTAATATCTTATTTTTAATTTTATGTATGTTTATGTTGGAGGTATGTAGACATGAGTGCTAGATGTTCACAAAGGCCAGAGATGGAGTTCTCCCCCCAGAACTGGAGTTACAAAGTCATTATGAGCACTAAGGGGTGGGTGCTGGGAATTGAACTCAGGCCATCTCTCTAGCGTTCATCTGACTTTTCTGTCAAAGGGTGGGTTAGTTACTTTTCCTGCACTTTGACAAAATACCTGAGAAAAGTGACTTAAGGAAGGAAGGAAGAGTTTAATTTTGCTGACAGATCAAAGATGAAGTCTACTATGTTGCCGTGTTGGAGATGGCATGGTGACAGATGTGTGAGGCAGCTGGTCTCATGCATTTGGGTCTACAAGCAGAGTGATGAATGCTGGTGTTCAGCTAGCTTTCTCTTCTTTATTTTGTCCAGGATCCCAGTCTACCTACATGGAGGTTGAATCTTCTTACCTCAGTAGCTCAAATTAGAAACTCCCAGAAGTGCCTCGAGGGTTGTTTCCTAGGTGATCCTATATTCTGTCAAGCCAACAGTCAGTATTAACCCTCAAAGAGGATTATGTGATGACATAGAAACTCAGAATGACATAATCAGAGCAAATGCAGGAAGAGAAGGCATGCTATTAGTGGAGTCAGTATTGTTCTATGATGAGCAATGAGCTTTAACTTCAACGTAACACTGACAAAATGAGCATCGTGGGAACCACTGGTACCTGCAGCAATGACACCACTTTTCTCAAGACTTATGACCTTGTGTTTCATAATATCCATGGTGTTTACGTAACTCACATTTATGATGTTCTCATATCTAGACTTATGAGTATCAATATCCAGAGAGAAAGATGAGCAGACATCCCTGACCACCTCCGGACAAACAGTGAACAGGAATCATGTTGTGGTCTGTGGCAGCAAGCGACTTAAGTCCAGTTGTCTAGGCCAGGGTGACAATTCATCTACAAACCAGAGGATGAAAGCAAAGTCTTGTTTCATGGAAGAAAAACTCAGTGTCCCTCTTGTGGCCTGCGTCTGTGCCCAATGTATTCCTACTCTTTAGTGGAGACTGATAGTGGGGTAACCAGTAAGAAAGTACCTCCTGACTTCAGGCACTGGGCTGAACCCAAGACAGAAGCCTCGCAAAGCCACTGTGTGCTTCAGACCACTCCCTTGAAAGGAAGGCACAGGTAAAGTTGATTCTTAACAAAGGGTTTGTTATTTATCAAAATCATGTTTAGAGACTGTTCCTCTGAAGAAAGGGAGGGAGGGATAGAGGATGGAGGAGGGGTTACAGAAGGGAGAGAGAAAAGGAAAGAAGAGAGGCAGAGAGGGAAATGGAAAAGAGAAAATAGATGGAGGAGGAAAAGGGAGAGAAGGAGAGAGGAAGGATGAAAAGTATTAAACTAGACATTTTGTGTCATTTCAGATTGCAAAGATTGAATTAAGCCAGTTCTTACATTTTTTATTACTGGAAGAGAATTTATAGTAAGGGGTGTGCGTGGGTGTGTGCACATGTGTGTGCATTTGTATGTGTGTGATATGATGCATCTGTGGACATAATGCAAGTGCTGAAAGAGTGCTAACAGGAGCTACTGGCATGCTTAACTATGTTTTCTCCATTTCAGACTGCTGAGGACTCCAAAGATTTTTATGTCTTGAAATGTAGTTCTTTTCTTATTTAACACCCCCAGAACATCGAATCTCATCCTATTCCCAAGCATCAGTTTCTGTGCCACCCTCTCATTTAATAGCAAGAGAAGTCACTGGTCTTCTGCTCAGAGTCAGGGAGTTCAACTTGTCTACTCCTTCCTCCTGCACATAGCCATTACTCCAGCAGATGTGGTCATCTTTTATCCTCCACCATCACGGCCACTGTCTTCTTCCAGCTTGCCTCTCCCTGCAACCCCCAGGGTGTGAGCTTGTATCTCTCTATAACCACTATTGTCTTGTTCCTTCCCCATCTTCATCTGGTAGCCAGACATGGACAGCTGAAGGCACACCTCAGTGATAACATGGCCTGCAAGTCCTCAAGTCTGTCTTCCTCTCGGGCATGTCTTCCAGTCTTTGCTGTTCACAGTTTAGCTACACAGATATGTTTCAGGGCTTCTGAACTGTTGGTATCTGCTTGTCAAAAGACCTTTGTAATGCAGAATGTTTGACCCCTGTTCTACCTTTGTTGGGGAATGTTATCTTAAGGTGTGTTGATTTTGTTTATGCTGAATTTTTTTAACTCTGTGAAGCTGTGATTCTTTGCCTGTCTCAAACATCTGATGCTCTAATAGAGAGCTGAATGGCCACTAGCAAAACAGGAGCAAGAATAGGAGGAGTTGGCCGGCAGAGAGAAATAGAAGGAGACTCAAGGGAGAGGAGCAGCAAGAGAACAAGATGTCAGAGGCCAGCCACCCAGCCTCAGAGTAAGAAGAAAAGTAAGATATACAGAAGTAAGAAAGATAAAAGTTCAGAGAGAAAAAGTAGATGGAATAATTTAAGTTAAGAAAAGCTAGCAAGAAACAAGCCAAGCTAAGGCCCGGCATTCATAACTAAGAAAAAGTCTCTGTGTGTGATTTATTTGGGAGTTTCCAAAAAGCCAAAAGAGTAAAACATTACACATCATACCTTGCCAATCCCCTTTTGTCCTTAGGTCTTGTTATGAATGCCTCTTATAGAATGCTCCTTTCGAGTTTTCTTGGAAGTTTCTCCCCCTTTTACCTCCCACCTAGCAACCTGGAGCTTCTTGTTAATTCAGGCTCCAGGAGAATGGGAACGATGTTTGTTTCTTTAGCACCTAATAGCATATACACTAAGAACATGTTAGCCTATGAGTACTGCCCTACTTCCTCTGCGACTCTTCCTCATCTGCCATCCAAACTCTCTGAGCAGTCTCCTTTCTCACTCTTAGCCTCCAAGGCGACTCTTGCCTTTGTCACTTGAGTGTGAATTTTCTTCCTTACTGTGTTTTAGAGTGTTCTCACCTGACAGTTAAGTTCTATAATGATGGACTTTATGTTCTGTGAGGACAGAGATTACTTAGCCTGGAAAACAGCCCTACAGCCTTGCCAGAGCACATTGAAGCTTTTAGCAGGCTGGGAACTAAGACACAGAAATCAGGTCACCTTTGACGACATACATGTGGAAGTTCAATCATGATATTTTGCACACGGCCCCTCTTTCTTGCCTTTATCCTCTAGTTGTCTCAGCTACAGAGCTGATTAGGGTGAGTGAGAGGTGGAGGGCAAAGTCCCATTCCTACCCCTGTACCCTTTCCCTAGGAAGCCCATTAGAACAAAGGCTCAGTTCCTCACCTTTCAGAGGAACAGGCACCTTACACGAAGCAGGTGTGTGGTGTCTTGTATCAGGCTGCATGACTAATTAGAAAGCAAACTGTGACCATAACACTTGTCCCCTGACTCCAGGCCTATTGTTCTTTATTGGGTTGTCTCATTTAAATTTAGAAAGAAAGATGAAGCCTTCATTAATATGAAGAGTGGCACCTGCTGGGAAGTGAAATTAATAGGGGTGGAGAGAGCAAACAAGGTCCTGAGGGAAATATGCCTGTGTTGGGGAGCCAGAAGGAACAGGGATAGGTCCTGAGTTGGCCAGAACTATTGCCTACAGTTTCCTTTTATTTGAAATATATACATTGTATTCATTTTACTCATGACTTACTATTTTTATCTGTAATCATATAATAGTCAAGCATTAAACCCCCTTTAGCATCCTTCTGTTCCCTGCCTTCCTTCCTTCCTTCCTATCTTCCTTTCTGTCATCTCTTCAATATTTTTATTTATAGAATGGAGCTTGTGATATCAAACTATGAGTGCGATCAGTTGTGCTTATGGCTTCCCTCATATCTGCATATGAACAATATCTGCTTGCTTTTTCCATATCCCTCCACTCCTGTTTTAAGCACCAGATGTCAGTTTCTTTGTGCATCTGTAGAACCACGCATGTGCATGGTAACACACACACACACACACACACACACACACACACTCACACACTCCTGCAAGCTCATAAACTGAACTGCAGGAAAACACTCTGACATATGGTACCTGCAAAGCCAGCATCTCAGTAACAGATCTGTAATCAAAGGTGCAGATGTTTGGCATTTGACAAATGAGATTTTTTTTTTATGTAAAGCTGTTTTAGTACAGTAAGTTAAAGGATGGAAAATTAGCTGTATACCACAATGAACATTTCTTCCACTAAAAGGAATAAAATGAGAAATACAACCAAACCAATAGCTTAGGCCCCAGTGCTCTGAATGTTTCTCCAAGTGCTCAGATTTTTATTTCCATTGCCTCATGGGGTCTCTTTCATTCTGCCTTCCCTACTCACCTCACACGGATAATGCTGTAGGCTGCTCCGAGTTGTGTTAACCTTAGAGCATGTAGAAGTAGAGTTTCAGCAGAACACTGTATGCTTTCCTTTCTCCATGTTGGCTTTTGTTGTAAGTGCAAATTTTCATCCTTTCATTTGTCCTTTTTCTCCCAGTTTCTGAAAACTTTGTTCCCTTCTAAACACCTTTATTTAGATATTTTAATATTTAGATATTTAGATAATGGCTTATTTAAATATGTGTAATTGTCTCTATTATTCTCATTCAATTTAGCTCAACGTACAATTTGGTGCCTGGCTCACCCCACCACAGAATTGCTACCCTTTAATGAATGTTATTCTTTTCTCTACCTCGATTGTTAAATCCCTTGACACAGGGAGTTAGATCATATGGTGAGCCATCTATAAACACCCCTGATTCCTTTCAGATGTGTTTATTTCTTTTTCCAGTAACATAGAGTCATAGTGCATGGCAGAAATGACATATACAAGTTGATTATAAATACATAGACTATCAAATGGCAATTACTATCAGTGAAGCTCTTCGGCATTTTCTGTCTCAATCTGTTGGAACTGAACCACCCTTTCCAGCTTGTCTTTCTTGGGTGCCGCTCTTGGTTTTGAGGCCAGTGGGATATTGTCTCTTAGTGGATTGTATTTCTTTTCCTTTTCATCATCAACAGCTCCTAATTATGTGCCTATTAGTATTTTCACATAAGAAAGAAATAAGCATGATGGCTGAAGATTAAAAATAACACAATATTGAGCAATTAATGTCTATCATTTTTTTTTCCTTCAGCATTTACTTCACCCTCCCACCCACCTAATTGAAAGCAGGGAGACTTTTACAGTCTCGAATTTTGAATGGGGGAAACTTCAGTGGTAATTGATCAGGCAGAATTATATAGCGGATGAATAGAGATGGGGCATCTAATCCACTGGTCTGGGAGTAGGTTCTTTGGGCGTTCCACTACACCTGTGGCCTCGGTAGAATGGCTGGCTACCCTATAAGTGGACACTGTTGGAAGTGCTGTGTAGAGACATTTCTCTGTCTCTTAGCTTAGACATCACCATAAACATGTGGACAGTAGCTATAGGGGAACCTAACAAAGGCTGGTGGGCCAAGAAGAAATGCTCAGAAGTCAGAGTCCAGTGGTTTAAGAAACTTAGAAAGTCTTTCTTTTGCTCCAGCCATACCATCTCTATCTTCCATCCCAGCACATGTGTACAAAGCTCACACTTCTCTCAAGTCCAGGACAGTGCTTCTGTCCAAGCTGTTTCTGTGTTGTTTAGGACACTGGGACTGCCCCATTCCAGAAAGTTCCTGCAGAAACTCTATTTTCTTCTCTTTTAGCATTTAGTGCAGATGTTAGTTTAATTTCCTTGAAAAAAACTTTACGACCTAATCTGAACTTAAGTTCCTTTGAAGACAGAACCATATGTCTACTTCTTTATCTTTCTAGTTAGCTTACCCATGGTGTGAAAATGCATACTTGTCAGGATTTTACAGGGAGGAACGTGAATCGGGTGAATAGGATCCTACAACCAACAGGAAAGAAATCATATAGATAGATGTCTGTACAGCCATAGAGATATGGAGGCAGAGCAATTGATTCATTATTATGAGAAATGATTTCACAGTTGGTTAGATGTGAAGTCTCATGGAGTCATCTGCAAGTCAGAAACAGTATGTAGATCTGAATACCTGGAACTGAAGTGAGTTTGTAACCAATCTGAGGGCAAGAACCCCATGTTCTGGCTCTGGAACTCAGGAACACAGGGCAGATTTTTGCTCTTCCTTTGTTCTGTTTAAGACCTCAGCTGATCACACACCCACATTGCAGAGGCACTTCTACTTCTCTTCCTGAGTAAATGTTATTCTCATAAGAAAATATGCCCAGAAATCATATTTAAAACTAACATGTATAACTAACCATCACAAGCCAGTGCTGTTTTCAGTATTCCTAATCACAGCACTATTGGATAGCCCACACAACTTTTATACACATAGCTGTTGTTTGTTGTGTATCTAGTAATTAGTCTGTGCAGCATTCTTGGGATGTCAGTTTCTCCATTTTAGAGTTGAGTCATTGAAACTTAGGTTGTCATTAATAACTTCTCCAGAGCAATCCCAATAAACATCAGATGTGGAATACTTCCTTTCTTCCACCACACTGCAACTTGAAGTCTGGCCAGCGTTCTTTCTAGGAGTATGGCATTAGTATTGCTTATCTTTGCTTCTACCTGGGAACATTAATACAGATAGTTCATTGTAGATAGATTGTGTGTCACAAGATCTTCCTCCCTCTCTCTTCCTCTTTTCCTCTCTCCCTCTTCCTTTCTCCCTGAGACAGGGTTTCTCTGTGTCACCTCAGCTGTCCTGGAACTTGCTCTGTAGACCAAGCTAGACTTGAACTCATAGAGATCCACAGGCCTCTGCCTCTCAAGTGCTGGGGTTAAAGGTGTGTGCCATTACCACTTGGCTTCATAATCTCTTATTAGATTATGTTTGTGAAGGATAATATTATAATGGTCAAAATCAATGCTCTAATAAGTTTAATAGTTAAGGGCATAGGTCTTGATTATTTTCTAGGATTTTTTTTCTTTTCAATTAGATATTTGGTACTTTTAATGACCAAGCTCTTTCCTTTGTAGTTTTAAGATGATAATTAGAGCTAATCTCAGCTGGTTGAACTATGAAAGGTCAAGTGTGGCTCTCATAATTTAAGGACTTGTAATTTATTTTAGAAATTATTTTAGAAGAATCCCAGTTTGCAGATTTATTTTTAGGTATTTGAAATCATATTTCTGCATGTGAAAAGTGATGATTTAAGGCCTTGTCTATAGAATGAGCCATTTTATTCTCTGGCAAAATGCAGGTTAAGTGAAATAGTTTAGTATCATATTTTCTTGTGTTTCGTAAGTCTACTTTCTAGCTTTGGGTGAAGGTAAAGCTAAAATTAAATTGAGATCAACTGGAAAGAAGTTTACCGAAAAGTGTGAAACCATTTCAATTCATAAAATTTACAGAATCAACTTAAATTAAATTTTTAAAATTCGCTTCTTGTTCATTTGTCTAAAATACGTGTCATTAGTTGGAGATGACCCTATTCAGTGAACTAAGTAAATTCCACAAAGACCAATGTTGTGTTTTCTATCATTTATGGTTCTAGATATAAGGCCATAAGATCACACATGCATACACACACGCACGCATGCACACACACACACACACACACACACACACACACACACACACCACCGCCACCACCACCACCACCACCACCATAAATGTATAAATTAAAACTGTCCTGGAGGAAAGGGGACACCAGTGGAATAGAGAGGGCCACAAGATGAGCAATGGGCAATAGAGTAGTATAAGGAGTTTGTTCAAGGTATAATGCACAAATGTATAAAAGTTTAAAATAAAAGATGCAAAAAATAATTGCCATATTTTTTGAGATTTATTCTTCTAATTTTAACCTTCATTAATTATTGAAGAACTCATATCAGAACATTTCCTGTCAAGTTGTTCCAATGACTAAAATAAAGTTAGTGCACAGCACAGAAATTATTATAGCATTTACCTATTGACTAATAAATATCATCACCTTGATCTGCTGAACTTTGTCACAAAGGTTATGTCTAGTGTGTTAGAGATGCCAAAGACCCTGTTTAGGACGTATTATGACTGTTGCAGGTGACACGTTTAGCATGACCCTTGTTTGTTACTGTAGATGCTGCCATAGGACATGTAATGTGGTACTAGTGGATGATGGCTTTTTCTTAACTATCTACAAAACTGAGAACATTCTAGAATGTTCTCTGAAATACACCCTAATTTAAAAATTAGAGCATTATTTTTCCAAGATGTAGGTACTATATTTTCAAAATTTCTCATTTCTTGGACAGTGGAGATGGCTCAGTGAGGATATAGTACTTCTCACACAGCATGGGGACTCTAGTCCAATATTTAGGAGCCATAGCTAATGAAAAGGTGGCTGTGATAGACTGTGCTTATAATCCCAGCCAGGGAGGCAGACATAGGAGGATTTCTGGAACTCGCTGCCAGTCAGTCTCTCCTATGTGGTAATTTCACATCCCATTGATAGCACGAGTCTCAACAAACAACCAAAAAAAAAAAAAACCAAAAAAAATTGTAAAACTAAAGCCTATAAACACAAAAAAAGGAAGACCCAAAGTTGACCACTGACAT
>JAQHUG010000333.1:1036906-1083451 GCA_028555095.1 Dicrostonyx torquatus | reverse complement strand
TAAGGTCCACTAATGAGTGAGTACATACCACACTCTTCTTTTTGGGTTTGAGATATCTCACTAAGAATAGAGTTTTCTATTTCCATCCATTTGCATGCAAAAAAAAAAACAGCATATCTTTACACATAAAACTGGAAGCCTTATTTGTTGTGTTTCCCCATGATCCATGAGAGGAGACGGGAGTAGGGGGATATTTTGAGTTAACTGAGTTCAGATACAACTTTCTCATGAATACCGAGGCATGGGATTCTAAACATTAGCTTTCCTCATAGGAGACATTAATAACTGAGGGCTGAGAAACTTTAGAAATTAGGAATATTGATGATCTACATTATCATGATGTGGAATATGAATTCATTAAGCCTTGCAGCTGAGAGCAGGCCCCGGCTGTAACATCTGTCCCTCTGTTAAGTCAGAAATAGATTTAGCCCTTTGGCAAGCTGACTTGTGTGCCCATTCTCCATCTCCACTCTGTGGGAAACCTTTTGAATTATGTCCCTGGTTTTGGGGGAGAAGCAATCCAATAAGCAGCAATTTATTTCAGTGTCTTTATGCCTCATTAGGAGGAATATCTCAAATGCCATCTCATAGACTTACAGACTAGCGTTAGATATGTGAAAGACTATGGTTGCTTTCTCCTTTATATAAAAATAATAATCCCTCCATACTTCCAGAACATTCTGTGCTCCAAGAAGACAGACAGGTACACATTTGTGTTGTTCCATAAAGGACTAACTCCCTGATGTTGATGAAAGAACAAGAAAAACACAAGGGTTTCAGTACATGCAGGCAGAGAAAATGACTGAGAATTAATGTCTGTTTATCTTTGCTTTCAGGGAAGAAATTAAACTAATCTCATCAAAGTTATTTGGGAAGTTTCTGACTGTACTCTTTAATCTTTGTTTCAGAAAACAGCAGGGCGCATTATTAGAGAGGAGATCATTGCATGTGGGAAGAACATTCAGCTGGTATCTTTTTCAAATATGAAATTAAAGAATTCAAAGTTAGTTTCAAAGCTGACGAAAACCGCTAGTCAAAACAATGCTGGCCCTCTCGGAAATGCTGTTCCATTATTTAAAACATATTTATTCACAAAGTAGGTACGGGGAGTGCTCTCCAAATACCTGGGAGTTTTAATCATGAAGGACATTTTACTGGGGCTGAACTCCAGGTTCTAGCTAATTGGGCAGAGAAAACTGAAGGGATAAATTTGAGTTCCCATTTGTCACTGATTCGTATTCTACCCATGTAAGAGCTAGGACGAGAAGCCATTTTCTGATTTTTTTTTTCTATTTTACTACTTTTCTTCATTTCTCTCCACTTAAAAAATTATCCCTTGAAACTTTTTTTACATGTATATATTGTATTTTGCTCGTATCTATGCGCACTACCTCCTCCCAAGTCTCTCCACCTCTCTCCTTCCTGACGTCATAGCCTCTATATTATTGTTGTTGCTGTCGTTAACTATACCTACTCCAAAAGTGCTGACCACATGCTTTTGGTGTGCCCCCCGCCCCCGGAGCATGGGAAACTTACCAGTGGCCATATCATCCAAGCAAAGCTCTTTCTTCTTAGTCATCAATTCCCAGTAACTCCCCAACAAGGAATGGGCCCTCAGGAAACCTTTCCTACCCACTCTGGAGGTTTGACTGGCTCGTGCATTTCTTGTGTACAGCCTGTAAATCTCATGTGTAGATCAGCCACAGTCTAGAGGACAGCACTTCACAGTCTCCCTGTCCTCTCGCTCTCCCAGTCTCTCTGCCTTCTCTTCGCCAGTTTCCTGAGCCCTGGATGGGAAGGGATTGTTAACGGATGGCCCACTTATGACAGGCACTCACATTCACTTATCCTCACTAGTTATACGTCTCTGCCTTAACCACCACTCGCTGGGAAGAGAAGCTTTTCTTCTAAAGATTGAGAAAAGCAATGCAAAATGCACTGCAAGTAAATTATACAACACGGACAGGATGGATTTGAAGCTAGAGAGCCAGACATGAGAAAGATTGTGGAAGTCTTTCCATAGGCACTGTGGGGGAGATGACTGTGTACCTGTCCTGTCCATTGGACTTGTCCGTTCTGTTTTCTAGTTCTAGGTCATAGGGATGAGACTCATCTTCTGTGCATTCTTTAGCTTTATGTATCAATTGTAACAACTGGCAAAGCCATGTTGTAGCCCATCAGGGATCTCAGTCCTTCAGTGGCTCTTCTTTCTCATCACCGTTTGTATCATCATGTGCTGACTTCTGAATGTTGGTGTTATCCAATGGCCAATTTTTTGTTTGTTTGTTTGTTTGGTTGGTTTTTTGAGACAGGGTTTCTCTGGATCTTTGGAACCTATCCTGGAACCAGCTCTTTTAGACCAGGTTGGCCTTGAACTCACAAAGATCCACCTGCCTCTGCCTCCCGGATGTTGGATTTAAAGGCATGTGCCACCACTGCCTGGCCCAATGGCCAAGTCTTGGTCTACTCCTTTATTCTCTGAGTTCCTTCAGCAATTCCATCCAATCCCATAATTTAAGTAACTCCTGTAAGCTGAATATGTGTAGACTTTTATTTCCAGTTCCTTCTCTATCATAACTCTCCTTGAAGTAATTTAATGTTTCGAATTATTTCAAGCCTACCTCATGTGTCTGAAATGATAACATTTTAATTTTTAAAAAATTCCCATGTATATACATGTACTTGTTTGACTGCTTGAGTACTGCATGTGTGCAGTGTTTGTAGTAGCTAGAAGAAGGTTTTGCATCTCAAAGAACTTGAGTTACAGGTAGTTGTGAGTCATTTCTGGGATCCGAACCTAATAAGCATTCATATAGCCACTGAAAACATAATTTAATATCTGCCCCTACCAAGTTTAAATCTAGATTTTCTTTTTTCTCCTTTCTTTTGTCCATAATACTATTTTGTTCTTTTTTCTCTTTCTTTTCCTTTTATATATTCTCCATCTCTCCCTCACTTCTCTCCTTTTCCTTCTCTCTCTCCTTTTCCTTCTCTCTCTCCTTTTCTACTTCCTCTCTCCCAGTTTGTTCCCTTTCTCCTTATCTTTCTTCTGTTCCTTCCTCCATCCCTCCTTCTCACCCTTCCTTCCTTCCTTCCTTCCTTCCTTCCTTCCTTCCTTCCTTCCTTCATTTCTTCCTTCCTTCCAAAAGAATCTCTTTATGTAGGTCAGGCTCGTGCAAAACTCATGACTCTTCTTCCTCTATCACCATAGGACTGTGATTACAGGAATATGCCATCATGCCCAGTGTCTTCCATTGCTACTATTTACCATTTTCTTGAGCCAAAATCCGTCCATCGATTATTCTTCAACTTCCTCTTTTAGTTTCAAATTCAATCTACTAGCAATTCATACCAGCTATTCTTTCAAAATATATTCCATGTAGGTGCTACAGTAAACCCTACCACTCCCGTTCTGTATTTCTACATAGGGCTGAAATCATCTCCTCAAATGGCCTCTCAAGGGTATCCTCCACTTCATTTTCTACAGTTTAGCAGTCTTCTGAAATGTGAACCTAATCTTGTCATTCCCATCTTCTAAAGGCTTCGTGTCCGGCTTCATGTCCTACTCCGTGTCCTTAGAACAGCCTGCTGGATCCTCTGTGTTTGGCCCACTACCCTTCACGCTGCGCTCATTTTTACGATCATTCTCTTTGTATACTCAGTCTGTTTACTGTGATCTGCTATAAACTCCGTCAGATCAACCAACATTTTCGGGCCTCAGTTTGGCTTATAATATTTCCCCCAAAATATAAGCAAGTCTCACTTCATCTCCTCAATCAGAAATACTGCTGAAAGACTTTCTTCTTTATGTCATACAGAGAATTGTTCTTCTAAAATAGCAGCATGGCTGTTCTCATTTCCTGATTAAAGTCTCATTCCTTCTCATTATCTGAAGAAATGCTCTACACGTTGACATTCGAGAGTATTGTCTCACAATGGATTCATTAACTTTGGAATTTGCCACTCGAGTCCAGCATTGACTTTCTTCCTTTAGGCAGAAAATAGCGCCATCCCAGAAGACACTTGACCTTCAAAGCAGAAGGTAGAAAGGTAAAAGACTTTCACAAGAATCTTCAGTGTTCTCTTTTAAACATTTTGTTGATATTATTATATGTGGGGAATCTCTACCATTGTCTTCTTTGCTGGTGCCAGGGGACTCTCTAGGGTGCCCAATCCTGATTACAGGAGGACATTTTTTGCTCATCTATAGTAGTGTATAACACAATTATACAAGGAACTTTTTTTCTTCATAATTTTCCTTCATTAGCTTTCATTAGAGTTTAGTTAATGTGTCATCCAGCCAAGTTCAATATTATCTACTATGACCCAGAGATGCCATGGAGTTGGACACCCCAGTATATCTCTTCTTTTTATGCTAGTGTTGCTAATTCCTAATGTCCATCATAGAAATGAAACTGGCTTAGAGAGATTCGTGTGCCTGGGCTTATTAAAATGACATTGAAGTGCTTTCTTTTACACATCAAAGGAATCTATTCAGTAAACTCAACTGAGTTCCAGTTTTGTGCCCAAGATTGTGTTATGGTCTAGGGACAGCAAATTCAAATTCCACAGGTTTTTGCCCCAAGGAGAAGCCAATTTATTAAAGGAAACACAGATACAAAAGAAGGCAAAGGCAAACTATTAGCATGGACCTGAAGCCTGCGAAAGAATACAGAGAAGTAAACCAACTGCTTTCTTTGGGAAGCTGGAGGGTAGCTCAGGAAAGCCCCTGATGTCACCCTGGCTGATAGGCAGAAGGGGACTAGAGTGAGTGAAAGCCCTGAGGCCAAACTGGTATTTTATGATGTGGCCTTAGAAGCTGGAGAAGGATTGGTTGGAAATGAGAAAACCAATTTCAATTAAGTCTAGATGAACAGAGACCTTGGCTGTCTTGAGAAGAAGTTTGAGTCTTATCATGATCAGGGTGTTTGGAATACAGAAGTATGATTCAGGTTGTAGTTCAAAGAACTTAGTTCTAGGACTGTATGGATTATTAATCGGAAAGGGGGCATGGACCTGATTGTTAAAAAATGGACAGAGAATGGAAAAGATGAAATGAGCACAGTATGTCCCCAGAATTGTGAGAAACAGAGTAAGCAGGCTAGGGCGTGAAGCCTGCATGTACTGGGGGAGAATAGGAAATGATTCCAGATTTTTATGTCTGTCTGACTCAATAACTGATGCTATCTTAGGAAAGGAAGGTGACAATAGAAGTTGCATTAATTAATTCATACTACTTCTGGTATATCCTATAATGACATCAAATTCTCTACGCAGTTAGGGATGAGCCTCAACTCCTGATCCTCCAGCCTCTACCTCCTGAATGCTAGGATTATGGATACGCTTCAGTATCATGGGTGTATGCAGTGCTGAGTATGGGACTTAGGGTTTTATGTATTCTGGATAAGCACTCTACCAACTGAGCTATATCACCAGCTTCAAGAAGAGCTTCTTAGCTCTCATTGCGGCAGCTAGCATTAAGTAAGTACTTGCAAAGTGCCCAGGCCTTCTTAAGTAACTACCCCCACAATACTGTAAATTAAGAATTGGGACATTTCCTCATTTACATAACAGAAAGCAGAGCTATAAGAGGCTAGATATCTTGGCCAAGGCCGCAGGATGTGAGTATCCAAGCCATGTCTTGAAAGCATTTTATCTGTCTAAAATATACTGTAAACTATACATTCAATGTTCACTGTGATTCCATTTGAGTGGCAGTGCACATTCATTGTAGTAATGGGACTAATAACTAAAAACAAACAAACAAAAAACCAGAGAGGGCTGTTGGGTCTTATGCAAAAAGCTAACTCTTGAACTTACTGTTCTGGGTGAACTTGGATCTGGGAGTATGTGACCCAACAGGCAAAACAGCTGGAGAGTTTATCTAGATGATTCTGAGTCCTCCTCTCACAGTGGTGGTCAGAGCCAGAGTACATATTATAAAATCATAAATGTGCAGGTGCTAAATCAAACTGTAAAAGTGGAGAAACTGGATTTAAAAAGAGAAACATGAGGCTGGAGAGAAGACTCAACACTTAAGTTGAGTCTTCTGCTTTTCCAGAGGATCTACACGCCATTCCTGGCACCCGTGTTGAGGCTCACAACTGTCTGTAACTCCAGCTCCATGGCACCTGGCACCCTCTCTAACTTCCACAGGTACCCACACATACATGATACACACACATACACACTAAATCTTAAAAAGGAAAGGAATAACAAACTTTTCTTAAACTCTTACACTACAGAAGGCTCACACCTTCTGCAGAGAGAATGACATTTCTAATTTTGCCTGAAGAAATTAAAGGCTCAGTCATGGGAACAGCTTTGCATGGATGCTCATACTTCCTGCTGCGGGAAGGAAGTCCTCCTTGATCCTGGGATTTCTGCTGCTTTCTTGTTACTTTGTGGCTAATTTGTCAGTGTCTCCCATCTTACCAATAATGGGACCTAAGTCCTCCTAGCAGCCTAATTGAACTATAAAAATGACACTTGGAGGCAGCTAAGCCCATGGAAGCATGAATTTGTCAAATAAAAGGATTTAAAGACAATTGTTTATAAAGAATAGCTTGCCCTCGTGTGTTATCAGTTCCTTTTTCATCCAAATGATTTTGGTGTTCTTGGGGAAACAGTAGCATTCATCATGGGTAAGTTAGAAGGGAAAAAAGTGTATTGGGTTATTTTATAGATGTCAAGAGCTACACAGAAAGTAGAGAACGCCATGACGGTCTATCAGTATGAACAGTTTGTGCTCCTTGTACCTTGTCCAAAAATAATTGACTCATTAATCTCAACTATATCAATCTGGTCCCATTATGAGGGTCAAAGATAGGTTAATTATAATAAGTGGCAGAGTATCAGTTCATGGATAGGCGTGCATTTAACAGATATTATCTTAGCAAAAAGCAATAATTAGAAACATTATTTAGTGAGGCAATTTCAAGAGAAGAGTCCTCTACGAAAAAAACCTCTGGTTTCTACCTCAGGATTATCAAAAGAATAAATGCTGAGCTTTGCCCCTGAAATTGATGCTCGAAAGCAAAATACACAGTAAATTTCTCCATGTTTTGGGAAAGCCTGTTATTAAAATAATAAAACACTTTCATTCAGTGGAACCTTCGTGTCACCCAAAATACAGAAGAGTTTTTTACTCTAGTAAAGAAAGAGGCAGATATGATGGTCAGTCACTTTGCCTTTGACTCTTCAGCCTCTTCACTTCACTGTTTGACACAGACTCTTGTGGTTTTCCCAGGTCTCTGTTTCCTTTGTCATGTGATTGGATAAGAATCAATTTCCAGACTTATTTTAGGGATTAAGAAAGTGTGCGTCTTAAAACTCAGCACAAGCCTTCATATGCCGCCATTGTTTTGTCACTCCCTGCCTCACGCATAAGCAATGAAGCATAAGTAAATATTCACATAGTTGGTCTGGGAAGCCCTTCTGTATATGTGTTGCTTTTATTGGTTAATGAATAAAGAATCTACCTTGTCCTGTGATAGGGCAGAGTAGAGCTAGGTGGGAAAAACTGAACTGAATTCTGGGAGAAAAGAGGTGGCTTAGGAGAGATGCCATGTAGCCACCAGAGGAGAAAGATGCGAGCTGCCAGCTGGAACCTTGCCAGTAGGCCATGAACCTTGTAGTAAAATATAAAACAATGGAAATGGGTTAATTCTAGATGTAAGAGTTAGCTAGCAATATTTTTAAGCTATTGGCCAAACAGTATTGCAATTAATACAGATATCTGTGTGATCATTTCGGGAGTCTGGGCAGCCGGGAAGTGAACAAGCGGCCTCCCCCAACACATAGTTACCTGCACAAAATAAGTTATTTCAGTCTTGCTCGTCCTGGGTCCTGCTCACCCATTCCAAATGGTTCCTTTCTTTTTGCTTCTTCTCTTTGCTTCCAACTCAGACCCTGCTCTCTTTTCTATTATTTAACTCAATAGATTTTAAAACACTGTTTATACATCAATCATCAAGGCTGGACAGTTATTGGAAGTTGAATTATGTTCCATAGTTAAAGTGATTGGTGCATACTGGGGAGAAAAGTTAGAATTTTCTCGTCTATTTAAAAAATGCAATTCCTGAGAGGAATCTCGGCTTCCTTGAAAGTTGTCTCTGATGATGCTTTTGTTAATGTTCTCATCCTGCATGGTGAAACTGCATTCAAGAACATCTCATTGTTCTTCCCTCCTACATTGTAACCATATCACATTCATTTTAAACTGTAAAAATAGAGAAAATATTAAATAACACATTTTTCAGAGTCAGGAATCTATTAAAATGTATGTATTTTACTTAAATTTGATAACCAAGAATTACTCCACTGGGAGAGGCAGGCATACACTGAGCTGAAGGCAGGCATCTCGTTTTATAGGCAACTAAGATGATTCTTATGAAGTCACCTGTCACCCTTATTTTCAGATTTAGGGTGCTTTAGGAACCCTGTTTCATTGTGTTAGGCATGGAAGAAAGGAGTCAGAAAAAGGCTAGTTTTGACTTGGTATCTTTCTTGTGATAACGAGTTTTGAGGGTTCACACTATTGTTCTCCTAGGAATAAGGGGCTTATTTCTGAGTTTGCCAGAACCTGTGGCTCATCAGCATCCCAATGTTCTCAGGCATGGTACAGTGCATACCACAAGTCTTAGGGAACGTCCACACTGTATTTGCACTTGTATTCTGTAAAGGCGCCAAGACCAACCTAGGGTCTCTCTTTGGGATAGAGACCTATGGTTTAGTTATTTTTATATGCTTGATTTCTGTTTGTAAAATTTTTTATTATTATTCTTATTATTATTATCATCATCATCATTATTACATTATTTTCTATGCAGAACTTCATTATGAATCCCAGCCTAACCTATAATTTGCATGTAGCTCAGGCTAGCCATAAATACGATCCTCCTAGGTTCTAAGAAAGATTTATCACTCTACAAAAACAGATTAAAGCTATCATCCATCCTAAATCTGGAGGAAGGAAGACAGGAGAGGTGTTGAGCAAACTCGGAAGCAGGGAATACTTAGTAGAAGCTAGAATTCTGGTTGTTTTGTCAGTTGGATGCTGGAGATAGATGGAACAGAATTTTCTAGAAGGGGTTCGAACCCAGGAAGAGAGACCATTCTACTAGTGAGAGAAGAGGAAGGCAAGGATCCTGGTTGTTTCTTAACTTCTGCTGTCTAGCCTCCTTTCAGTGCTTTCTGCTGGTCAAGACCAGCAAGGAAATTGGAAACCTCTGAAAGGTAATTGGAAGGCTAAAGGCTAATGTTGGATTGAATTTAAAACATGGGAAGACCACTAGGATAGATGTACTGTGCTCTCCTTCTGGGAGAAGGAACTAATCAGAAAGTGCCATCAGCAGACTGCCTCCAACCATCAGCATTTCCTTCTTGTGTCAGCTACAGATAGCCTGCTTGATGGATAATGCTCCCCTGGGACAGCCTACCTCTGGGTTGAGCTAGTGAGTGTATGAGACCTGTCTATCTGACCTTGAGGTGGCATACCTCCAACACTTTGATAAGCCGTATTCCAGCCTGCTTTCTTCCTGTTCCTTCTTTTCTCTTCAAGTCACAGATGTCCACTCCTTCCTAAAGGTTTGTTGCATGTCAAATTTAATTGGAACATCTAGATAATTTCAAGTTGGACAGAGACATACTCAACAACTCACACCTCAAGCATGAAGTAGAGCAGAGGGAGAAAAGAACAGGCTTTGAGGGCTGGGAAGATTGTTCTGTGGTTAAGAGCACTGGTCTTGTAGAAGACTGGGTTTCAGTTCCCAGCGTCAGCCTGGTGTGTCTCATAACTTCCTGCAGCCCCAGTTCTAGGAGATACAATGGTGCTTTCTGACCCTTCATGTGTGGTGCATGTTATTTATGTGGAATATATGTGTGTATATATGTATATGTAACAGGAGGCTGCTTGTTCATTCCCAGCTGTCCAGACCATGAAATAATCACTCAGAAGCTATATTATTTAAATCACTGCTTGGCCTATTAGATTTAGTTTCTTATTGGCTAGCTCTTACATCCTAAAGTAACCCATCTCCATTAATCTGTGTATTGCCTCATGGCTGTGGCTTACATGCAAGGTTCTTCACATCTCTCTCTGGTGGCGGCTACATGGTGTCTATCAACTCCATCTTCTTTTTTCCCAACATTTAGTTTAGTTTTCCCTGACTAGCTCTACTCTGCCCTCTCACAGGCCAAAGAGGCTTCTTTATTCATTAACCAATAAAAGCAACACATAGACAGAAGGACTTCCCACACCATGTATGTTTTGATCTGACAGAGGAAACCAGGTAGCAATTCTTTTCATATATTTGAAATAGCCTCAAAGAAGATGAAGTGCCTTGAACTCTGGAGTAGGTAGGAGCATCATCAGAGGAAGAAATGGATGACAGGCTTGGATAGGTAGGTGACAGTGAGGGATGGTGTCCGGACTCAGTGAAGAGTATTAACAGTGAGAACTACCATGCTCAGTGTAGGAGATGGCACAAGGACTTAGGTTTGAAGTTCTGCTCTAGGGACATAGAATGAGTTGTGACAAGTGCAGTAGGCCTTTTAAATTCACAGCATCTAAGAGGAGCAGTACACTGAGTGGCAGGAAGAGATATGTAGATTTTAAATAAGTTTCACAAAAAAAAATTTGTAGACTGCTACCCATTTTTGTCCTACAAAAACACAAGCAGCAAAGTGGAAGATGGTATTACTTAAATGGAAACTCTTTTTAATTTGTAGATTTTCATGTTTGAAAGGAAAGAAATATGAAAGGCATTTTTTACAAACAATTACAGGTAGGAATGTTGGGTTTGACCACTGTGAACTTTGATTTTGGAAGAGCTGTAGCTCACACAGAGGCTAAGGACACTCTTTGTTACTCTATATTAAATAAAGGTAGGCTGCGAGCATGCATTTATTATGCTTCTCAATCAGATCAGTATAACCATAAGGAAAATTCAAGTAATGTTTTATAGAACAATAAAGAAGAAAAGGTCATCAAAGTTATTTCTAAACACTTAAAGACCTCAATTAGAAGTTCTCACCAGGCCAGGTGGTGGTGGTGCACGCCTTTAATCCTAACACTGGGGAGGCAGAGGCAGGCAGATTTCTGTGAGTTCAAGGCCAGCCTGACCTACAAAGGGTATCCAGGACAGGCAGAGCTACACACAGAGAAACCCTTCCTTGAAAAACAAGAAAGAAAAAAGTTCTCACCAAATTCTTGGGACAGTGCATAGCCTCTAAGAGATGCTGTGTATACAAAAAGAATATCTGGACATTCCTGTTACCATTTTTCATGTGGGTGGCCTGATGGAGAACTCTAATTAAGGAGGAGATGGGCATCTTCCCATAGCTGTCCCTGCTCTTGCCTTTGGAGTGATGTTTGATAGATGATAATAGATGGTTATTACTTATGGTTGATATTACAGCTAACCATGACAGTATCCACAATGACTTGGATTGAATCATTGCTGCTTTCCTAGGTATCTGACTGTGGAGACTAAAGAGATGATGATGAATACTGAGTCACATGCTGTCTAGTCACCTTTAAGATCTTTTGCACTTAGTGTCATGTGGGGAAGAGAGTCATAGGAGAAAAATGTCATCATTTCTTTTATTAAAGAAATGAAAACACCTCTGTTATCGTAGTTTGATAATAAAATGTACATATTACAAGAAGCCACACTACCTGCATGGTTTCCTTTACTTATAAAGCTGACGCTAAATAATTAACAGGAGAATCATTTATGAATGGGCTTATTCTATAGAAAAGTACCACATGATTCTGTCTTAACTATACTTAGTAATTCATACAGAGTGCAGGTAAGAAAGTATCATAATTATATATTGAGTATTGCTCTCCCAGGATGTAACTTCCTCATTTATATTGTGTAGAATTCAGTGAGGATTTGATTTATGACATTTTAGAAATCCACATGTCCTGCTTTTAATGTATCATTGAAACTAAAGTAGGGGCTTATCAAAACACCTTTCCAACATGTGAGTTTGAAGCTAAAGACACTTGTTAGCATCTCAAAGGCCAACCATCTGCTCCCAGGTTGTTTGCACTGGTTTTTGAAGGGTGAGACTCAGATTGCTGGGTTGGGTTTTGATAGAGCAAAGACAAAATTCAGAATTATGTATCGTATTCAAACCCCCCTGCCCCACACAGAGAAGTATTCGTCTAAGCCCTAGGTTAACTCCAGAAAATTCTAGACAGAATTAAAACCAGTAACTCCCTTGGATATTTATTTCCATCATGAAAGGTACAGTGACCTCAGAGCCCATGGACCAAATTTAACATCCCCATTTGTCTGTGACTTGTTAGCAGAGGAACACCCCGGGTAGCAGCAGAGCACTCTTCTTTGTCAGAAGGTTTAATCTGAATCCAAGTGACTCCATTTATTTCCATCCAAATTAACATGTGTCTAAGATATCTCAATTTCCACCTTTAATTCAGCAGAAAAACTTACCTGAGGGGAAAAAAGGTATTGTGTACAATGAAAGCTTTTCAAGTGTGTCTCTTGTGGCCAGAGATAGGAGTTATATAAACTCAAAATAACCCATATGATTATATATAGGCCCAACAAAAAATGTATAAAATATAACACACTACTTTTTAAAACTTTATTTCACATTTATTAATTTACCAAAGAGGGCACCAGATCTCATTACAGACGGCTGTGAGCCACTATGTGGTTGCTGGGAATTGAACTCAGGCTCTCTGGAAGAGCAGCCAGTGCCCCCAACCACTGAGCAATCTCTCCAGCACATTAGCCTCTTCTTAATATGTGTAAACTGTGGATCTTCCACTACAGACTTTGGGTACCTCTCAAACGTTACTATATATTACAATCACCTGGATGGCTCACAAAGTACAGAATTTTTGGATTCATCTTTGTAATTTGGAGGCCAGTGGATCTAGTATGGAGCTCTCCTAATTTTAAGGGGTTGGACAACTTTGAAGGAATTGGATGTTGGGGGCTGTGATTACCAATGAATTAACCCAGAGATGGTCCCATAATCTGATGGCATTATTGGGAAGCGGTAGAATCTAGGAGGTATGGTATTGTGGAGCAAATGTTGCCTTAGGAGGTGTGTTTTTGAACCAGGATGGGGCCTCTGGGAAAGGAATAATGGCAAGAATTTGGACCTAGCCAATGGTTTAGCCCACCAATAGATTCATCATCCAACGGCATTAGGAGACAGTGTCAATGAGAAGGTAGGGTCTGATTGGAAGAAGTAAGTCGTTCTTGGGGGTGTCTCTGAAACAGGCGTCTAGTCTCTGTAATGTTTCCATGGTTTTCTCTCTCTGCTCCCTGGCTGCCATTACATAAGCCGCTTTTAGCAGTCACCCTCTTCCACTGTGCTGTGCTCTCTGGCCACAGGTTTAAGAGAAATGGAACCAGCTGACCCTGACATTGTTTACGCAGGTATTATTCCACAGTGCTGTAAAGATGATTACCACAAGCAAACGTGTATTATCAAGTGTCCAGGGGCCTTATATGCTACTGCTTCATTTTCACGAGGAGCCGGAGATTTCCAGTATCTCTGCAAGTTAAACTTTGCTATCCCCTTTTTACAGATGCAGCTGAAAGTGGGAAATGTTCCATAACTCATTCAAAGGCTTATGCAGCCTGACAGCTGAGCTGAAAAGGCATGCAGTCTTCATTCCAAAGCACACTCCCTCCTTGCTCATCATGTATAGCCTGTGCATACAGCGATGCTTTTGACACAGATAGGGTAAGATGATCATGGAACTTACATCTTTGCCCTGGTGATGTGCCTTCATAGCCTGTGTAAGCTTACTATATGACATTTCTACAACAAAACCACCCTCTGACATTTCTCAGACATTGTCTTTTTGTTTAGTGGCAGACGGTTTTATTTGATTCCCGAAGGATTTTGTCTTGTTTTCATCGATTCTGCTTTAAAGAATTTAAGAGACTAATGCATTGAGTACCTACTGGTGTGACATGTTTTCTACACATGATTTCATTTATGGCTTTCTATATTCTGCAAGCAAATGATGGCTAATCTCATTTTGTAAACGAGAACTCTGAAGCTTTGAAGGCAAAGGATTTATCCAGATAATCTCGGGAGGCATGTTTGAACTCGAATTTTTCCTGCCTCGTAAACTGTTCAAATGGTTTCTTCAGCTTTGAAACACTCTTAAATATGATAATTGTGACCATCCTGCTTCACCAAAGTGTGGTCAGAATTACCCACGGACATAACAGCCTTCTTGCTAGAGAGGCCTGAGGGAGACAAGGATTTCTTTCCTCTACCCTTGCTCCCTAGTGGAGCAAGGCCTGGGGAGCCTGATATTTATCCATTAGTGTTTCACACTAATCTTTCACAGCTGTAAAGTAGCCCCGATGTCTCCAGTTGCAAATGGTCCAACACCCTAGATGGACTAAGGCTTTAAAATTCCCTCCCAGTTTTCAATTTTGCTCTTCACAGAAATATGACACATCATCTAGGGAGAAGTTGTTCAGGTAATTTTGCAGCCTTAGAGACATATAGAAAGCTACATCAAATAATACACTACTTATGTCTATACAGCTTTATCAAATCTTAGTAGTGTTTTTTATTGGCTTAGTTTTTGAAATATTTAAACTTTACTTTTATATTGGAATCCTCTGAGGTGCCTTATCTCAACCACAATCCATCTATCTACTCTGTGCTGAATTAAATATTATCCTTTTAGCTATTATAATCCCAATGTAAACTTTATTTCATATATCTGTACTTAAAAAATATATGATTTGATATTTTCATACTTTACATAGCCAGTCTTTTGCTTTGTATATCATGTTGTAAGTTGATCCTTTCATTACCTTATATAATTTTTTTCATGTGTACTGTCCTGGTTAGCTTTATCTGTCAGTTTGACATAGTTTAGTCAACTGAGCAGGGAGTCTTAATACAGTAACTCCATTGGCTGGTTTGACCTGTGGACATATCTGTGGGGGATTGTCCTGGTTATTAATTGAAGTTGGAAGATCCAGCATTGTGGGTGGCATCATTCTCTGAACAGGTTATCCTGGGTTATATAAGAAAGTTAGGTAAGCATGAGCTTGCCTTGAGCCAGCAAGCAACAAGCCATCATTTCTAAACCAGGATACTTCTTGAATTCTATCGCTGACTTCCCTTAATGATTAATTGAAACTTCTAAATTGAAATAAACCTGTTCCTCTTCCCTAAGTTCCTTTGACCATGATTTTTTCAAACCAACCAGAAAGAAAACTAGAACAATAATTGATTGATTAATAAAATGTCTGTTTAGTAAGGTGTGTGGCTGTATATTGCAATATTCTGCGTAAGCATTTAAATGATTTATCTTTCTCTTTTGCAAGGGCTCTTAAATAATTTCAATAATATGGTATGATCAAAGCAATACAATGAAATTGTAATACATTTATATCATTGAGTACATTGCAAAAATTGTTCTGATGTGTCCACAACAATAAAAGTCAAGTATTATCCTAGAAGAGGCAATGAGGAGATAAAGGGCATGTTCAGTTTCAATCCTTAGGTGATGACAGATTTCCAGCAAAGGGAATTCCAGTGTAGTCTACCGCTGGAAGTTCTTCAGGTTCTTTCTTTTGAGAGTTTATAATGTCAGACTTACTGGTTTTACTTAGCTTGAGAAATACAAAGTGACATGCAAATTTAACTTTCAATTTCTTTAATAAAATTGGGAAATCTTTTGACATGTTACTTAATGAATAAAATATGATTTTGAATGCAGAATGGTTGATTTTTAGACAGAAGTTTTTGTCCCTCTTGGTCTTGGAGCTGCTCAATTCCAAAGAAACACACAGAGGCTTATATTAATTATAGGTTGCTTGGCCTATTATGTCAGACTTATTATTAACTAGCTGTACAATTTAAATTAACCCATAATTCTTTTATGTGTTTAGCCATGTGGCTTGGTACCTTTTCTCAGTATAGCATCCTCATCTTGCTTCCTCTGCATCTGGCTGGTGACTGACTCTCTGCCTTTCCTCTTCTCAGAATTCTCCTAATCTTGTCACCCTCCCTATACTTCCTGCCTGGCTACTGGCCAATCAGTGTTTTATTAAACCAATATGAGTGACAAATCTTTAGAGGGTACAAGTGCATTATCCTACAGCACAAAGCTAATGATTATGTTTTAATGTTTTTATCAATAGTTTATCTGAATTTTTACTACTTCTATCATATATTTCATGTAATTTTATCTTTTCCAAACTATTCTGCACAACATCCATAGATATCTTTTATGTCTATGTATCTAAAATGCCTTTTCTTCAAACCCAGTCAGAACTAGTTACAAAAGTAAAGGTCTAAAATTTTTCCTCACCCACTTAAAAACATTGCTCAATGTCTTCATTACTGATAATAACTTTGATGGGAGAAGCATTATTATATTATAGGTTTTTTCATTTTTCATTTTGAAATAAATTATTTGTTGTACTCTAAAGTTCTGCCAGTGTAATAAAAATATAACTTCAATTTTTTTACATGGTGTTCTGTTCAGCATACTATAACTTTCCTAATACATTACTTTTCATATTTTATCCCTATAAGCATTCTTGTATGCCACTTCCTGAATTTTGTTTTTAATTTTTGTAGATCATATCAATTATATATTCTATAATCTTTCCATTTATACACCATGTCTCTTAACTACATCTTGCAGTTTTTTCTCCATTACTTTTGTATATTGAATTCAGAGTAAATTTTTCAGTTATATTTTCTAGTTATTACTTTCTTTTTATTCACTATATTTCTCTCATCACATTGCAAACAATTGGTACATAGGAATTTTTATACAAATCCATTGCCTGTTGTTTTTTTTTCAATAGTGTTTACATGTCTGTAGATAAATTCGAATTCTGCTGCCCTTGTCTGGGTTTTGCTAAGGTGATCTTGTTCCATGGATCTTTGAACATGGTTTAACCAGAGAGCCAGAGAAGGATATTCTCTAGGTGACTATACACATGTAGGTACCATTCAAACTGTAGTAAGATTCCATTTTGCATCATTTAAACTTATTTTTATTAGACAAAGTAGTTCTAACTAGCTGTGATCTTTATTTGTAAATTTTGTAACATGAGGGGCCTGCTCGTTGGGGTTTTGGTCCCACCCAGTACCCCACAGCCGGCAAGCCCCAAAGAAAATCACACAGAGAGTCTACATTAGGTTATACACTGATTGGCTCATTAGCTCAGTCTTCCTACCAGCTCCCATAACTTATATTAACCCATTGTCAGCCACATGGCCAGTACCTTTTCTAATGGCTGTTGATCATTTATCACTAAGAGATTCTTCAGTACACTAAATTTATGTTAGCCCTAAAATAGGGAGATAACTATAGATTATCCAAATTGTCTCATTGTGTATAATCCCCAAAGCAGATATCTATCTCTGGGTCAAAACAAGAAGATATGAGAGAAGAGGAAGGGGAAATGATGTAAGAGAGAGGTGAGATAGATATTCCAAGTGCGAGCAGACCTGTGAGGCACAGGACAACACACTGTGCAGACAGAAAGGTGACCCTGTATCTTTATTTATTAGGACTACTTCTTCCTTCTCCACTCCTCTAGCTCTCTAGGATCTGAAAGGGATCAAGCCTTTTTGCCATGGGTTATTTTTTAGCACAGGTCCACGCAGTGTGTCCTGATGAGTAAACTTAGGCCATACACCCTTGGCAAGATAATGCACAAATATTTTATATTGTTCTCAGTGCATACTATCAGAACACATGTATGATTCAAAACTTCAAATGGCTAGTGATACTGATATGGTTTACTTGGTCTAGAGCTTGTCTTTCAGATTCTTACCATTTGCATTTTGTGTTTGGTTAGCATTTCTTGAGGAATTTTTTCATATTGAACCAAGGCTCCCCTGGCCCAGCTTGGCGGTCCTTGATGACTCTGACTTATATCAGCTCTATCCTGATTCCTAAAAGTTGGCTACTTCAAGCTACATTCTTTCTATGTTTGAAGAATGTTATCTTACCATGAGAAAGAATGTTCTACTTCCTTCTATTATTTACTTAAGTATGTTGGTATGGATTCAAGGATTCATACTTTATTCAGTATGATATATGTAATTCTATACTCTTATTAGGTTCTTGCTTTCTTGTGCCTAAATTGTCCTGGATTTGTACAATGGTGGCTGTTTTTTATCCTGTCAGAGATCCCCTGAACCATCTTAAATCAGTGGTTCTTAATCTGTGGGTCATAACCCCTTTGTGGTCACATATCAGATGTCTGAAATATCAGATATTATGAGTCACAACAGTAGGAAAATTACAGTTATGAAGTAGTAATTAAATAATTTAATGTTTGGGGTCACCATGACATGAGGAGCTGTGTTAAAGGGTTGTAGCATTAGGAAGGCTGAGAAACACTGCTCTAAAATGTACTTACTTTCTGGACTAGGAGATTCTAAATCGTCTTGCCCACCTTGTGCTTCATGACCAACCTACTGTCCTACCATCAGTTATTTTTCCTTAAGGAATCTATTTCAAGACTGTCATGTTTACTAGAGCATTTCTGCTTCTAAGAAATAGAAGTGGAAACTATTTATTGGAATATTACTATTTCTAGGAAATATAAATGAAAATTAGAAGACAGAGTTAGGAGAAAGGTCAAAAATAGAACTAGGAAAATAGGGAGTAGAACTGGATAAAAGTAGGAAACAACACTGGGGAAAATGCACATAAATTATGCACATATATGTTTATATGCATGTACGTGTGTACATACATCTGTGTATATGTGATAGGGTTGTGCCTATCATATACCTATATACGTTAAATTCTACAAATTGTTAGCACTATCCCCGATTCCAAGAGAATACTCAGGATTATTTTATATGTATTTTCTTACAATTATGTAAGCCTAAGTAGTGAGTAATAGCTTGTCATCTTTGGGATATTTACTTATTTGATTCAGTGAGATGACTTTGGACCATGCCCACTTCCTCTATTCTAGATACTCTCTGTTCATCTTGACACTAAAAACTTGTGTCAAAGGAATAGCTTTATGTCAATAAGAGGAATTTAATTAAGAAAATGCCTCCATGCTTAGTCTCCATCACCTCTTCACCCATCCTCATGTCATTGGAGGCTTTGGTGTGTTATATAGTATACCCCTTTGTCAATCAGATTGACTGACCACTGTCCATTACAGTGAGTCATTGTTCTGGTTCAGGGCCTCTGGTTTTGGGTCCACCATTCTCACTGGATTTCACCAGAGCTCTGTGGCATATCTTGTGGCTGTGCTGAGTCTTGGAGGCTTTGCGGTCCAATAGGACCACAGGACCTTTATGATTCCAAAAGGTCCCAGATGGGGTAGATGCTAGGGTGGGTCAATCCAATGCCAAGATGTGGGCCTGGTTGTTAGCCAGACAGGTCAGACTGAGCCACTGGGGCCACATGTGTCATGTGAGTGGGCAAAGTCAGCTCCCCTGCATGCATACCTGGACCCCTGTCTTTTCCTACTTTCTTAGGGTACCCTACTAGGACCTCACTTGCTCCTTATTATTTCCTTACCCTGTTTTTGAGCAAGGTTGGAACAGGGTAGAAAAAATGATGAGAATAGAATCTGGGAAAGAGCAGTAGCTAGGCAGCTGCTACAGGGTAAGAGTTCAGTTGTTTTCAGACTGCCATTACCTGCTGAGGTTTTTATGGTGGCAGTTTTTGTTCCTGTCTCATGGTAGTCACAGGGCTATGGTATATCCATCTTTATTCAGTTCTTGGTTGGCTGCTCTCCACATTATCCCTCTTCCTAATACCCTCTTTGGGCCCTTGCCTAGATGATAGATCCTGTGGATTTTAAATTTAGTTTAATTGGCTTTATTTGTGTTTATAAGTGTGGTGTATGCATGTGTTCATGTGTGTGTGTACATATGTGGGTGAGGCTGGGAACATGTATGTGTATAAACATATGAGTGGAGCCAGAGTTGGATGCTGGGTGTCTTACTCTCAGATTTTTCCATAACTGTGATAGCTGTCTGAGAAAACTGCTTAAGAGGGAAAAGTGTTCATTCTGATGCATTGTTTCAGAATTTTTTAGCTAAGAGTCAGTTGCATCTTTTGGTGTGGGCCTGATGCAGGGCTGAAGATCGTGCTCAGGAGCATGTGGTGGAGCAGAAGCTTAGCTCGTTAAGAGGAAAGTGAGAGGAAGAAGAAAGGGGCCAGAGCAGCAGAGACCTTTCAAAGATGCTTCAGGCATTTCCCTCCCTCTAGTCAGGCCCACCCCGTGGAGTCCGTCCATCTTGGTCACATTCATGTTATGTGACTCTGTCAAGAGGCTATCCTAGTCAAAGGCTCAAGACTCAGCAACCTTCCAAAACCTCACAACTGGTAATGAACACACATGCATACACACATGTTAACACAAGAAAAGGCAGACAAACACATTCACATATATATGCATGCATGTATGCATATATTTATATGCAGACCCTTTGGGACATTTAATATCTAAATCATAGAATTTAGAGAACTTCCTAGCTTCATTTCTCCTGCTGTGATAAAATATCCTGGAATCAAGCAGCTTTGGAGACAGGAATTTATTTCACTTTCATCTTAGACGATCACTGTGAAGAAGTCAAGGCAGGTGCTCTGAAAGTCTAGTCACATCACATGCATGGTCAAGGACACACAGAAAGGAATGCATGCCTGCTCCCTGATGGAGTGTGCTTGTGCTCAGCTCACTTTCTCCACTCTCACACAGTTCAGGAACCTGTGCTTAGGGAATGGTGCCACCTCCAGTGGACTGGTCCCTTCCCAGTCAATGAACTTAACCACAACAGATCTCAACAGGCCTACCCAATAGAAACAATCCCTCATTGAGACTTTTCCCAGGTAATTCTAAATTGTGTCAAGTTAACAGTCTTTCCCAGAGCTAATGTTACACAATAGGCCTTATTGTGGTCTTCTATTTCCTATGAAAAAACTTTTAGTATCCTTTCTGTATCAAAAAAGAAAATATCACGGTCATTGGTTAATCCTTTCCTTTGTGTTGTCTTTTCCCTTCCATATAGACTTTTACATGGCATTAAAAAGTCTCAACTGATGTGTAGTCCTCCATTGTGTAAATGTACCACATTTTCCTTATCCATTCTTTGGTCGAGGGGCATTTAGGTTGTTTCTAGGCTCTAGCTATGACAAGCAATGTTGCCATGAACATAGTTGAGCACATGTCCTTGTGGCACAATTGAAAAATGGATAAGAAAAATGTGGCAAATTTATACAATGAAGTACTACACAGCAGAAAAAAATAATGATATCTTGAATTTTGTAGGCAAATGGATGGAGCTAGAAAACATCATTTTGAGTCAGGTGACCCAGACCAAGAAAGACAATTATCACATGTACTCACTCATAGGTGGTTTTGAAACATGAAGCAAAGAAAACCAACCTATAAATTACAATCCCAAAGAACCTAGACAACAATGAGGACCTTAAGAGAGACATACATAGATATAATCTACATGGGAAGTAGAAAAATACAAGATCTCCTGAGTAATGGAGACCTTAGGATAGGGTTGAAGGGGAGGGGAGAGGTAGGGAGGGGAGCAGAGAAAAATGTAAGCTCAATAGAAATCAATTTAAAAAGTCTCAACTGAAACCTCACTTTCTTAAGGATATTTATTCCTCTAGAATATCATCAATGTTGGTATCCCCATTTCACTTCCTATCATATTATGTTTAATTACCTTCATAGTACTTAGCAGCTTCAGACAGAATTCTGCAAAAAATGTTTACTCCCTGAATTTAAGGCACTTCTATTCTTGGACACTTGCTGGCATTATAGAGACAATAAAGTGCTTTCTGAGATAATGAATGATGAGTGAGTAGTACTTACATTAATAAGAGAAAAAGTGTGACTGGGGTGGCTACTTAGTTGGTAAAATGCTTGTCTTGAAAACAAAGACCTGAGTTTTACACCCCCAGATTCCACATAAGAAGAAATGTAGTGATATGCTTGCAATCTATGAAGGGAAAGCAGAGACAGGCAGATGCATTGGGTTCACCGTTCAGTCAGTCTAGTCAGGGAGAGATCTTGCCTCAAAGGAAGTACCACCCATGGAAGAACAGTTGAAGTTGTCCCTGGCCTTCGTAAATACACACATGAACACTCATGTACACATACACACACGTGAATGCAGAAGCATGCATGAGCTTACACACACACACACACACACACATATGCATGCATACACACAGACACCAAAGAGAGAAAGAGAAGGGAGAAAAAAATGAATATGGGCTAGTAAGGGATGGGGAGGACTCTTCTGAAAGAAGTTGTGTGCTCTTAAAAATCCCAGCTGACTTTTCGGTAGACTCTGCTTGTGGTCACTGAAAGGAGCTTGTTTTAGTTCTTCTGTGTCCTAATTTCTTTCCAGATTTCCTTTAAAATGATTTTAATGTCAGTGTTAAATCTTTCTTAGAATCTAGTTCAATTACTCTTGACTAGATAGATCCTTCAATTAGAGTAAGCGAATATTTGAGGATTGCTTAGACCTTTTCCTTAAAGTTAATATTTTGATATGAGAAAAGAGATGGAGAGCAGAGAGAGAGGAGGTGAGAGGAGAACATATTCTCTGACATGTTTAATGCCATTCATTTAGAATAAAACCCTAGTGTGATTTCTTATAGTAATTTTATTCTTTATTGAGATAATCTTTATTTTCATAGATTCATTTCCATTTGCCTGTTTTTGTTTCAATAATCAGCAGAAATATGACTTATTTTCAATGAACTATCATTTGATGTAAAACGTTAAGTTGAATCTTTAATGTGTGTGTTTATTTTATATTGACACCATTAAGAAATACGAATTCATGAGATCATGTGACATTTTAAAGTTTTAATAACAAGTGAATTTACATATTTGTGTGTGTTGCATATGCTTCTGTGTATGAGAGCACACATTCCCTTGTACATGCAGAAAACAGAGAAGGACATTTACTGTCCTGAGTCTCTCACAGAGCATGGAACTAGGCTGATGGTGATGAAGCCCCTGTAATACCTATTTCTACTGTCTTCCAGCACTGGAGTTATGAGCAGGGAGGATGGGTGCTGGGGAATTTAACTCAAGTCCTCATGCTTTTGAGGCAAGTTTTCTTATCCACTGAGCCCTGGCTCAAGTCCCTGAGTTGTCTTAGTCTCAAGCTCCTGGAACCAGACTCACCATTTAAAGGGTGGTATGACCATTCTGGCACAAGCCTTGGGCCAATAGAGTTGGGTTTTACTGAGTCCAGGAGAAACTTTTCCAGTTCTGACCCAAAAAGCATGAAATTAGTTGTCCCCTTCTATGATCTCACAGGGTTACTATATTGTGATTTTTCCACCTTGTGTAATTTTACTCTTGATCAATATTCATTTACCACTCACAATTTATACCTATGTATAATTTGATAATGTATATAATTATAATTATGTGGTTATAATTATTACAATTATATATTGAATTGTGTGAATGAATTAAGACTTATTAAAATAAATTGTTATGTTAGGTAGAGATGGAATCAATACCTGAGAAAGCTTTAATAATTTTTTGAGGCAGTCTTTCATATAGCCAATATGGTTTCTTGAGCTCATATGGCCTCAACTCACCTATGAAGCCAGAAATAACTGAACTCCTGATTCTCTTGCTTCTACCTCTCAAGTGCTGGGATGACAGATCTGTGCTACCACACTCAGTTTTTATACAGTCCTGTGCATGTAACCCAGGGCTTCAGGCAGACAAGGCAGTTCTTAAAACAAGCACCCACAGTGCTCAAGAAATGACTTGAATATCCCCCAAATCTGGTGTCCCAAATTCACAGAAAATGACTTCAACAAATCTCATATAATAATCACAATTTACAGATAATTTGAATATAAAATTGAGTGCATGCCTCTCACAATAATATTTATTGATTGTTGAACATTGGGTGTTCCTAATTTTTGTCTATCCAAATTAAGTCCTGGTTTTTGTGCCTATAGTTTAAATCAATTTCTTGCTGTTCTGGCATCTGTGGAGACTAGCTACTTGCCTCTCTTGTCTGTCTGTTTCTTCTATTGTATTTTATTGTGTTCTCAGGGGTGATTATATTTATGAACTGGTTTTCTGCCTTTTTAATTCTGAAATATTTGTATTTCCTACAGAAAATACATGTTCTCTTTTACCCTAGCATCTGAGCTCTTCATTTTAGATGAAAGCAGTGTTTAACCAGATGACATATAAAACAGTTGAACACAGCATTTGAAGAAAATAATTAACAATGCAAGTGATCAGAGATTTGCTATTTAGATAGGCTAATTAAAAAAACAATTTTAAATGATGGTTATTAAATAACATTGCAAATGTGGGCAGAACATTTTCATGATGCTTTAGAACTATTCCTTTTGGGACTTTAAAACGTCTGTTTTGAAGAAAAAAAGCCAACGATAATGGTCAATTCCAGAAGAATCTATAGGTCTATTCAGTGATAGTTAGGTAATCTTGGAATTGTAGATGAGCTGGATTGAGGCTTAGTCCCAGCTTATCATAAGTTGTTGTGATGATTGTCTATTCATTCCACACAATATAAGGCTAATGATTTTTCACTTTTTGTCCATTTTGAGGTCATTCTTGGGCATCCTTTGAAATGCTCAGGTAATACATCAAAAGTACATCCTTTGAAATGATTCACACTGTTTAGATAGTGACAGTTGGTTTGAGAGCACCCTCTGCCAACACCATATTTTATTTATACTCTCTGAAACAGCGAGGCCACAGTGATCCTGGAGCTTCATATGTACAATTCATTTGCATCGTAAGTTTTCTATTTCTTTCAAAGACGTGTTGGCATGTACAACCCTAGGAAAATGATCTAGTATTCTCAGATGATCAGGTGTTCTTTTCCCTCTCAGCTACTGAAAAGATCTGACCACCTCGTATGAAACTGGAGAGGGGGCAAACAACTTAATCTGATACCCATGGCGTGTTCTGATTGAGTTATTTCCAGGTGGATGTGACAGATGTTCCTCCAGTCGCTCCAGGCTTCTACTGCTAATTGAACTATAATGGGACTGGCTGCAGGGAAGGACAAATTATAAGTCAGGGCACAGTCTGAACCCTGGGTTCTTATGACCTTCTAAAAGACGTTGGTCAGGCGACAATGCCTGCTCATTTTCCTGCGTGCGGGAAGGAATGTGCGATGGTGTTAGCCACAGTACATCGGGGAGCTAATGTCCTCAGAAATTAGCAGGGTCTTACTGTTGACACTTGTTATCAATCAACTTGTTTCTTCAACTGTGATGTGTTAACAGGTTACAAATAGAGAGTAGTAAGTCCCAGCCCCAAATCATGTCTTTAGAGAAGTCACTAAATTTTGATGGACCACATTTTCATCATTGTCAAAAGGAACAGACATTACCTTTCTTAACGTATGAGAAATGAGACTTTTGTGTGACTGTGAATACTATACATAGAATAAAAGTGTTATATAATGCCTGCTTGAAGCATCATTAAGATTCTGTATTTGGAACTGTAGTTCAATAGGGGAGTACTTTGCCTGGTACCTGTGAGACCTTAGGTTCGATTCCTGGTACCATGAAAAACTGAAAAATAGCAATAAAATATAGAATAAGTGAACAAATCTGATTCAAAGAAGAGCCAAAACAACTCACTTCAACTGAAGCATGAAGATATAGCATGGCAACAAACAGATTAAGGGGATGTAGCCCAGTGATAGAGCCTTTGCTTACCATGATTGAGACCTGGGCTCAATATTCAGCACTATAACAAAAAGGCAGAAGAAAGAAAGAGAGAAAGAAAGGAGATAAAGAAATCAAGGGAATGATGGAATGAAAGAAGAAAAAAAGAAAACTTACAAAGCTTCTAGCTGTGAGTTCAGAGTGAGTAAGTGGCAGTCACCAAATTAGATGAGTGATGATGTCATCCATTGGATAGCAAGTATATCTCGTAAGGAATGGTTGGCCCCTCATTTAGGTGGAATCCAAAATGTATTCCATACACATATCTGCAGCTATAAGTGTTTCTGTGTTCATTTGAAACAGTGCAGTTTCTGAGTTATGAAGAACAACATGATCAATTAATCTTCCCAGAATTTGTGTGTGAAGAGTTGGTTTGTCTAGTCCAGTTTGACACTAGGGCTCAGTGGAGAAAAGCATGAATGATTTAGGTTGCAAGGTGGAATGAGGGGAATGCAAAAGAAAAGAGCTGTGAGTAGATGGAGCACAAGTCATTGCTGCTTATATTACCTTGGTAAGACTTGATCTGCCCGGCTCCCTTCAGGTCAGGCAATTTTCCTGAACGCTGACTCATAGATACAACTATCCATCTGCCTTCTGTAGCTGCAAATACAATGTTTTAGTTTGATTTCTGTTTGTGTGATAGAGTACTCTGACAGAAAGGAACTTTAGGGAGGAAAGAATTTATTTATTTCATCTTACACTTCCAGGTCACAGACCACTCTTGAGGGATGCCAAGGCAAGAATCCAAAGTGGGAAAACCTGAAGGCAAGACTGCGCTTGCTCTTGCCTGCAGAATTACCTCCAACCTGGGAACTCACTCAGAACTAAGCATTACAGCAGCAATCATGGAGGATTCTGCTTGCTAACTGGCATACTCTGTTTCTCCCCCACCTTCTTCTCTAGATAGATGTCATCTGTACACCCCAGGCCTAGCTGTCTAGGGAGTGGCTTCACCCACAGTGGACTAGACTCTCCTTACATCTATCATCAATCAAGACAACCCTCCACAGACATAATGACAGGCTAATCTCTCAGTTGAATCCCTCAGAAGATTCTAGCTGTGTCAATCTGACAGATGAAGCTAAATAGCACCCCCAACACCCAATAGGCATTTCAGTCTTAATATACCAAACTGAACTCCAGGTAGCCCTGCTACCCCAAATCACGGTTTCACCTTGCAGGTGTGTTCAACCTTTGGGCCACATGCAACCCAAATATCTACAAATGCCATGCTACACTAAATCATAATCTTGCTTAGAAATTGGTGATTTTCTTTTGATCCTGTGATTCTGAACTTCTCAAGTCGTGAAATTTGTGGATGACATTGTGCTGCAATGTCACAAGATCAGTCTGTCTATTAGAGATCCCTGTCTGTTAGCAGCAATTCCATTCTATAAATTGCTCATCTGCAAAATGGAGTCAGTCTTGATTCTTATAGTTTATTCATATTTAGGCCATCAACAAAGCACTTTTCACTGCTTTCAATATGTTTCCAGAATTTGAAAGAGCCTTTCTTCATTCTAATTTATACATCACCCCCTGTACTATATTCTACACAGAGTGATGAGAATAATTTTGCACGATGCCCACTTACTGTTAAAAATACGCAGTGGCTCCTCCTCATAGTAGGTTCTAAACCACATCAGTGTCTACCTGCCTTGCCATTCTCCTGGAATCTTTCCCTCTATATTTCCTTAGGACCTTGGGACTCATACCTTCTACCTAGCATACTTTTCACTTGATGGCTGCACAGCTCACCTCTAAATGTTGAGAGCCCCTTTATGAACTGCTATACTCTTAGTCTGGAGAATAATAATTTTACAGTAGGCATGCACTAAAATTTTGAGAGAATTAACTTGCCTTGCATTAGGTTCTTATGGTATGGTTACTTACTTTCCTTTTTGCCGCTGTGTTAGAACAATGTCACCAAAAACATAACTTTGTGGGGTAAAGGGTTTAATTCAGCTTGTTTACATGGTGTACAGTCCATCACTGAGGAATTCAGGGCAAGAACTCAAGCAGGAACTTGAAGCACAAATGCTGCATGCCAGCCTCTACTCAGCTTGCATTCTTATACAGTTCAGAATTACCTACACAGGGAATGGTGCCACCCACAGTGGGTATTGCCCTCCTACATCAATTTGCAATTAAAGCAACCTCCAACAGACATGTTTACAGTCCAACCTTATCTAGACAATTACTTAACTGAAGTTTTCCTCTCAGATGACTCTAGGCTGTGTCAAGTTTACAGTTAAGAGAGGATAGAATAAATTTTCTAGAGAAATGAGACGAATCTATTTCGTCACATGTAGGGAGTATTACTAGGCATCAACGTATTTTTAATGAGTCAAACACTTTATTTTAGAGTATCATTATTTTGTAGTTTATTTTGTATAGAAGTTGCTTCCACTTAACCCAATTCCCCTTTGAGCCGTTCATTAGATACTCATTTAGATATCTACTATCTATGTCAGACCCAAGGTTGAGTGCTTTAGCAATTTTATCTCATTTGGAACCATCTTTTTGGTACTATACATTCATTATGCAGGAGAGAACACAGCATATCAAAAGGGTGAAGGAAATTTCCCAGAGCCAGGGCGAGCCAGGGCGAGCCAGGGCTAAGCCAGGCAGAAGAGAGTCTTAGATTTCATTCTCTTAGTTTCCAGTCTGTTGTGCTTTACTCGCAAGTTTTCAGTCCATGAGAATAAAGAGCGTGCACAGTGACCGCCACTCTTACTGACTCTGCCTTCTTATTGTCTTCTATTTTCAGAGGAGAGCTAGAGATGTAGAGCAAGCTAGCCATTTACCGCTGGGTAACAAGTCACTCCAACATTTTACAGCTTACAAGAGCAGCAGACATTTGTTCCATGTCTCTGTAGGTCAGATGTCTGGGAGCAGCTGAGCTGAATCATTGAGTATAGCACCTGTCCCTAGATTTTAGTCCAGACATCAATCAGCTGGGCTGGGCCTAAGAAGTTACATTTTGACAATTTTTAAAAATAATTTTTAGATTTTTAAATTTTGGTTTATGTGTGCACATATATTCACTACATGTATGTCTGGTGCCTATGGAAGTTGGAAGAGGGCAGTGGGTCCCCTGGGATCGGAGGTACTCGTGATTGTGAGCCACCATATGGGTCCTGGGAACTGAACCCTGGTCCTCTGCAAGAGCAACAAGTATTCATGACTTATGATACACTTCTCTAGCCCCTACTTTTATAATTTTATATTCCATGTGGGAAGGAGTTATGATATACTGGGTTTTAGGTGTTAAGAATTGTCAGAGTCTTTCTTCAAGACTGGCTACCACCATCGGGTCTTTTGTCACCCATAAATCCCAGCTTCCCACAGTTTTCCATTACACACCTCTATTTTTGCTTTTGAATGTGGCAGAATCTTATTCCATAAATCAACTCAAGATATCATAATATTCTAGCATGTGTATAGCCATTTACTTCCTATCAGGTCATTTTCTTAACTTTAGACATTGAATATATACCAAGAATAAAATCTTCCTATGCCAAGGACTGATCAGAAATACTAAAAAAAATACATAACTTTCATTCATTAGCCTTATAGTGTAACATATGGGAGAGAGATGGAGAAGTAATGATTACAGCATGCTATGTGGGATCCTAAATATTTTGGGGAGTGAATAACTATTAAAATGAGATTGTAAAGGACCCTGTAGGTGAGGGCAAACACTGGCACTTGAAAGTTGCAGAGATGTTCATAAGGCAATCAAGTAGAAGGGAGCATTGTACCTAGAAGGGCTGTTTCAGCATCAAAACTTTCCTTTTCCTTGTTAATATAGGCAGACTGTAAGCTTTCCCTGTACCACATTGTCTTACCTGGAGAACCTGCCTTAGTTTCTACATTGTGGACTAACCTATCAACACAGTGGGCCAGATTTTTCAAATCCATTGTTTATTTGGTAAAATCAGAATCATAAACCCATTGGTTCTGTTCACATGGCTTCCATCAATTTCTAAGACTCCGGTCTCGGTACACTAGTTCATGCCATTCACTTGCTTGATATTATATATATGTTTTCCTTTGCTCAAGTCTTAGCTGAAATCTCCCTACATTTCAGATAGTCTTGGTTAGCTCTAGTTCTTTACTTGATATGACCTAGTGTAATTTGAGAAAAGAGAATCCATTGATGAATTGCCTGGATCACACTGGCCCTTGGGCATGTCTGTGGGATATTGCCTTGATTGTTAATTGTTGTGGAAGAGCTCAGCCCAATGGGAGTGGCACCATTCGCTAAGCAAGTGGTATGAACTCAATAAATATCTAGCTGGGCATAATCTTGTCTGTGAGGCAGCAAACACAATCCCACTGTCCAGCTTCTTTGGCCACATGGTCAGTTCCCTGGTGAGTGGTAATGTTGTATAGAATAGCAAGTGCGTCACTTTTCAAGTTCATTGTTGGCCTGTGGTCTGCAATTGTAAGCCAAATAAACCCTGTCTTTCCTAAGTTACTTTTTGTCAGGGTTTAACACAGTAACAGGATGAAACTGGCACACAGGCATCTCTTTGTGGTCATTATAGGAAGGAGACGTTAGCACATGCACAGGTCATTTTGTTAATGAAATCTTCACTTATTATATGCCCAGCCATTGTCAGGGGCTTAGTGAGCATCATCAAAGGAGACATCATGCATCTTCCCTCCTGTTTGCATCCAAGCCCAGCTTTCTGCTTTGCTTCTGTATTCTGTAAATTGTTAAATATTTTGTGATGTTAATGTTTGCTGTAGAACATGGCATTAAACGGGAAGACAGGGCCATGGGGTTTATTCCTTGTGTTGCTCATGAATAATAGCACATGATTAATTGTATATTAGGTCTTGACAGTATCAGAAGGCTCAGGCAACTGCAGCAGGGATTATCATCGTGGTAGGCTTTGTCATCTGCTCGTTGAATACGGTCAATTGCACCAAAGGACATTAGGAAAAGCGAGAACAACAGGCTTTGATTGGTCGAGGGAACTAGAAGAGTGTCCCATGTTTGGCAGAACCCTTTGGATTGAGAAAGCAAAGTGGAGGGGACTAGGTTACCATCTCTGTTTGGCTTTAAGTCTTTCGTTATGGTACCCATAGTAATTGAAAGGAAAAGAAAGCAAATTGAAAATACCTTCTAGAAAGTGGCACATCATCTATATTTGTTTCAATTTTTATTATAGAAGGCAGGAAAGTATCCCACAATAAGCCTTGATTATTTACTAGAGACCATGAAACCCCAGGGTCTGCCTCCTGGCTTACTCCAGGCACTTCTATTAAAAGTTGACAGTAACTCCCTGTCTAGATGAGCTTTGTGAAGCACAAAAGGGGAAGAAAAGCATGGCCCCTCTCTGCTACTTGAGGACGAATGGCTCCTAAGGGAAACACACTATTTTAAAGTCATCATTAAGGTTTCTTTGCAGCAAGATTATTTTCCTTCCTGGAGAAAACATGGTCTCACTGACAAATTGCCAGAATCTGCAGTCAGGGGAATGGCCTTGCTCTGATGGCTTCTTCAAGCAGATACTTTCCTAAGACCCCAAAGCATGCGCAAATCGTGCTGCATTGGATGTGGGGCACACTGCATTGTCTCTGCTTCTGTAATTCATTTCTTTACAAAGTCATCTAATGATTTATTAATCGAATCTGCTTGTAGAGAGTTTCGCACATGTATACAAGATGGGGTTTGCTGTAATCCCTTGCCTCTCTATCACCTCTTATAAACTCCCTTCCATACAAATTTCTCTCCCATATTCATGTCTGAATTGTTTTGAGACTCACTGAGATGAACCAGGGCCACTTGTGAGACTGTGGGAGCCTGATGGCCTCAACAGAAGGTATACAACTAAAGGCAGTGATTCCTACTCTCCTAGAATCAAGTGACAGTAGTTCAGCGGTAAAGGGTCCTGTGAGCCTCCTGTGCCCTCCTTGATTCATTGTTGATAAGTCCAGTTTTGTGAGGGTCCGGTGAGATAACTACAGTATCGAGTTAATAATTGCAATGGTTATATAGAGTCTAAAAATGGCAGTCTATAGCCCTTTGTTTTCTCAGGCTCCTACACACTTCCTAAGCGCTCTTCTCTAATGTCTCCTGAGCGCTACAGGGAGTGATACAGATGACTTGCTTAGGGACTAACCCATATCCATTGCTTATTCTCTGCATCGCGGGATAGCTGTGAGTCCCTGCATTTACCACTACTGGCTCTAAGAAGTGGCTTGGGGAATGAAGGCCTGGAGCTGCTTTTGTTGGTGAGTATAAGCATAAGTATTTAGAAGGCAACTTGTGACTATGCTAGGTTAATTAGCCGTCAGTAATAAGCTCCCCAGATGGACCTGCTGCTTCTCAGACCTGGATTATTACCCAGGCTGACAGTTCCAGGTGTGGGTCTTCCTGTGGAGCAGGCTTCAAATCCAATCAGAGGGCAGTCAATAGCCTCCCAATAGCCAAGCCACTGTTGCACAGGTGGGCATAACTTGCCATTCATCTAGTTTCTTTTTACTTCTTTTATTCTGATTACTCTAAATAAGTAATCTCTGTGTGTGTTTATGTCAATGCACAACTGTATGTATGTTTGCATTCAGAGATCAGGAAACAGCCTCAGGTGTCTTCGTCTGTTGCCTGTGGCAGGGTGTCTCATTGGCCTGGAACTTCCTCAAGCTAGACTAGGCTGGCTGGCTAAGGAACTTCAAGAGATCCACAGTCCATCTGTCCCTGTCTTTCATCTCATCATCACTGGGATGAGAAACAAGCGCCACTGTGCCTTGCTGCTTTTCACTGGTTCTAGAGATTAGAACTCAGATCTTGGTACTTGTATGGCATGAGTTTCACTAACTGATCTATCACCCTAGCTCCCTTATATATATTAGTTTAAAAATAGCAATATCTCAAATACTCATCCTATTTTTCTATATAATCCCTCCAATAATCGTATGTATAGATTTTCTTAATTTCTAGTCAAATACAGTGCAATATTGAGGGTTATTTTCAATCCGTCCTATACACATTTTAAGATATCTTTTATTCTCTTTGTAACTGAAGAGTATGGCTCCCAGTACATCATTGAGACGATAATAATGAAGTTAATCATTTTCCTATAATAGGCTTCTAGGTTACTGCCTCTATAATTAACATTACTATGTTTCTAATTAACATTTATAATTAACCCTGATATGAACACTGGTGTGGACAGTTTTTTTTAATACTTAGGATTATTTCTGGCATAATTGTTACCCCAGTGACAAACACCCTTTAACTGTGGGGCTCTCAGATTTCACTGCTTGATACTTCAGAAGATTCTTCACCTGCTGGGGACAGGCCAGGCGGAAGGTTGCTTAGCTGAAACCTGGAAGCATTGATTAATGGGAAACGGTTAGAACTGGATGACTATGTATAGCCCAGAAAAGGCAAATTTGGGAGTTTTGTCATGATAACTACAAGTTATAATTTGGCTTTAACTCTAGAGGAGGAGATTAAACCAAGTGATTTGGATTACAGGAACCAGAGTAGAAATTGAGATGAATATGATTAAGGTATTAGGCTACCTAAAAGAGGAAGCGGCTGCATTATGAGAAGTTGAGAGTCCTCTGTCATTGGAAATGTCTCATCGCTGCAAAGGAGGCCGGAGAAGCTTGGGATACAGAGCTCCCTTTCAATAGCCTTCCAATTTCTTGGTCCTTCCTTTGTCCCTGTTAGAGCTTTCAGTGTCCTCTCATATCTCCATACTGAACAGTTGCATTCGTCTCTTAATTGTGCTGGGAGTCAGGAGATGCCAGGAGACCTGCTCTGGGGAAGAGACGGAGAAGGGTTGCAACAACATTGGCACAATGGGAAACTGTTGAGAAAAGATTTGACTATTGGGAATGTGGCATTACCGCAAGCTCGCCTCTCTTAAAAATGGTTCTCTTCTCACAAGACTGCTCCTTCTCTGTGACAGTTGTTCTACAGCAATTTTAAAAATTACATGTATGTGTGTGGACAGGCATCCATCTATGATGCACACATGGAGGCAGAGAACACTTGGTGGAAACTGGCTATCTCTTGCCACTGTGTGACTTCTAGGGATGGAATCAGGTTGTTAGTCTTAGTGCGAAGCAACTTTACCCACTGAACTATCTTCTTGGACCCCACTTTATTTTTTAATATCGTGTTAAATGTTAGTTAGGACATATCAGCCTATTCCTCAGCACTGAAGTCTTTATCTTCTATGTGTTCTGAAAGAAATTAGAAATCAAATTAATACAGGCCAGCAAATGTCTACTGGCCAAACATGAGGCAAGGTAAAATGTAATCTTTCCCTACCCTCTCTACAGGCTTCTTAGGAGTTTTAGAAAACTATGAGATGAAGGCCAGAAGATATGTAGATGTAGGTGTGAGCCATGTTAGTGGGTCCTTTACTTAAGTGTAGGCCACTCAGACAAGTTGCTTCCAGAATGCCGTTCCATTGTCTCAGTCTTCTCTATTACAGTGTGTGTGTGTGTGTGTGTGTGTGTGTGTGTGTGTGTGCGTGTGTGTGCGTGTGGTGTAGTACATGGGTGTGTGAACATGGAGGAAGCCAGAAGAGGGTGTCAGATCTCCTGGACCAGAGTTACCGGTTGCTGTGAGCCACCTGCTGTAGGTGCAAGGAACCTAACATTGGTCCTCTGGGAGAGCACCAAGTGCTCTTAAACCCTGAGCTAGCTCTAGCACTCAGATCCTGGACTTTGGAGTGTGAAGAGCCTCTGGGCTTGTATGGGTTGGTGGCTGTAAGATCCCTCCCCATCCAGGCCTGGCAGAGCTCTCTGGGATGTGTAGGACTGCAGTATTTGTGTCTTTTCTCTCCTTTAGAGGCCAGCTTCATGTTGACCTCCTGCATACTTGTTAAGCACACTAATTATGCAAATGAGAAAAGGTGATAAACTAATAGCACTAGGGAGGGACCCAAGTGCCTCTCTTTAAAATCTCTCTTCTCTAGTGTGAACTTCAGCACAGAATCTCAGTTCCCCTCCCACCTTGACTGAGCCAGCTCAGAACCCCCACACCGTGACCAATGACAAGCATTTTTAAAGCAGCTGCAGGATCAAAGCGCAGCTGTGACCACACAAAAAAAGTGACATTTGGCCCACGGGGTGACATATTGTGTTGGTTTTTGTCTCATAAATATATAATCCCATGCAAGTGTAATTTGATCTGCTTGGATGATGAGCTGTATATCTGGTTTCCCTAAAGGATTCGTGACACCTGTGGACTTGGTGTGACTGCCACTTGTCTAGCGGGGCAGCCAACATGGGAAAAGTAGGTTTCTTTTACAGTCATCTGTGGGAGGGCCTGGTCTGTTCTATTCTGTTGACCAGGATTCATGACCTCACCTTGTATTTGTGCTGATGCATTTAGAGGTAGTCATTTTTATTTTAATGCATATAAGACATCTCTGATATACCTCTCCTGTCTCTTGATGACTTCTTTGTTCTAACAGACATCTCTCTCTGACCTTCAGATTTCTGAGTGGTATTTCTCACCCTGCAACTGACAGAGGTCGCGTCTGTGTTGATGTTAATGTCTGGTCCTCCGCTCCAGTAAAAAATTCAGTTCTGTGGGAAGTTATATTTTGAACTTTCATCAAAAAAGGATTCTATTAAAATGGTATTCTAAAGGGCCCACAGGTCCTTTGAAGCTTCTGAATGCCACTCCTAACTGAAAATAAAAAGGGGGTACTATTTGTAGAAATTATATGGTATGTGACATTCCAGATGACGAGCCTGGCAAATAAAACTCATTTAGTTCCTTCTAAGATCTTTCCTTAATCATGAATTACAGTTTTCTTACCAAGCATTGGTGTGTCACTGCCTTTCCTGTATCAAAGCATCAGCATGTCAGTCCTCTGTGTGTCGTGTCGGTCCTCTGTGTGTCGTGTCAGGTTAGAAAGCTGTCCTTGGTGTTTTCTACAGGACCTTTTGTGTGCCAGATAAGCACACAACCTCTGAGCTATAGAACACCTGTTAGCATTAGCATTCTGCAACAAGGTCTCGGCATGTGCCTGAGACTGGCCTTAAACCTGTAGCTTCTCCAGGGCTGAGATTTTTAGGGATGTGTCACTGTGCCTGAATAAAGGGTCCTTTTTGACTCCAAAAATATGTCTATCAATGCTCACTTGGATTTGTAATTAGTGACAGTCTGGAAAATGTTTATAATACAGATTGTAGTGCTTTTGAGGTGAATAAGGAAGTTAGGCATATGACGAGCTAGAATTAAGCAATACCAGAGGCCTACAATTGGGAATTCATTTTCCATAAGTGTTTGAGGCTTTGCTTTTCTTAGGCTAAATCTTTTTATACGTTATTAGTTAATTTTTAAGATATTTACACATTTATTTACTTATTTTTACTTTTGTGATATTGATTTTCAGACAGGGTTTCACTGTGTAGTCCTAGCTGTCCTGGAACTCACGTTGTAGACCGGGTTGGTTTTGAACTCTCAAAGATCCACCTGCCTCTGCCTTCCAAGTACTGGGATTAAAGGCATGCGCCACCACCTCCTGACTTATAGTAAAAGATTTATTTGTATTATTTTTTATTTGTGCTTATGTTTGTGTGAGAGAATGGCTGCACAGTCCACAGAGGTCAAAAGAGGGCATCAGATCCTTTGGAACTCCAGGGTTAGGTTGCTGCGAACTGTGTTGGGAACCAAACTAGGTCCTCTTGAAGAGCAACAAATTCTCCTAGCTGCTCTGCTACTCTCTCCGCAGCCACTCTTCTATTATGTGAATATTATATGTGTATATATGCATATAGACATATTATAGCACACACATGTGTATGTTTATGTGTTATTTGATAATATTTTATTTCATGGTATTATTTTGTAATATCACAAGTCATTCTTTAGAACAGAATGTGCTTGGTTCTACTGATTTCTTCATTCGTTTCTTTACATATTTAATATTTACCATGTACTCACTGAGACTAGATGCTGGGTTCTAATCCAGGCATGTAAAATGGGGAGCAAGTTTAGCTTTTACATTGTGTCATAAATTCATGTTTGGACACTTCGGAGGTCACAGGAATATTGGTATGGCTTTCAGAAATGTGTGCCTTTAACAGGCTAAGACCTCAAATAAGTCAGCTAGCCCATGTAAGTAGCAATGTAGCAGGCATGTCCTCCTCTGGCTGTGTCTAAGGGACCTTGTACTTTCAGTTGGCTCCTTAGTGGTAAGAGTTGGACCCTTCGGCTTCTTGGAAGGGTTTGGTTCTACGCACAGTTCAGACCTTTGTCTTGTTGTTTTCCAAGACCAGCATGTTAAGAAATGTATTTTCACCCTACAGTTATCCAATGAGCCTTCTTTACTCACACGCGTGGTTTCCACCCTGTAATGAAGACTGACGGGCTTAGACATCCTTGGCAGAGTGGAATAGTTTTAAAGACTATCTTAAATAGTTTTAATGAACTGTGGGTAACAGTAAAATCATTTCACAGAAGAGATCCATCCTATTGCTGTTTAATTAAAATCTCTCTGCTGGTGGAAGTTCTCTCTCTAGTGTTTTCTTTAATACATTTACGATGCATCTGTCTAGGCTCCCTCACTAGAGATATCTTTCATTATAATCCACTTATCTAAGTTTGTAATTAAACTTCCACACACAAAATTTCCAGTGGCAAATTGCCAGGTTATCCAGTGAACTTTTGTTTTTCTCAGAGAGAAAAGAGATAAAACAGTCTTTAAAAATTTGGGTTTGGTAGCTTGACCAGTTTATTGTTTTTAAAGTATTTGTTTGCACTATTTGTGGGAATATAAATCAAGACAGTCATTATGCAAAAAGACACCTCAGCTGACCAAAACTGGAAATAACATGAATGCAGCTAGTCTATTCCCTGGGTATATATCCATGGGAGGTAGAATGAACATGCCAGAGAGATGCCTGCACTCCCATTTTTAGTGCCTTGTCTCCACAGCATCCACAATAGCCCAGATATGGAATCACCAGAGGTATGTATCAATGGATAGATTAAAAAGAAAATGTGGTGTATTTATACCATGCCAGGGCAATGACAGTTGAAATGTACTGTGTGACAATTGTCTTGAGGCTGGTTGGATTTGCTAAAAAGTGACATTAAGCCACAAAACGGAATGAAATCTTGTTTGCTAAAACATGAATGGAACTGAAAACCATTAGGTTGTGTTGACAGATATAGCATGCTCTCAGTCACACATACAGCCTAATACTTGCGATTTTATAAAAGCGGACCATGGAAAGTGGTCTTTGAAAGGACAGACAGACTCAGGGAGCGGACACACAGAAATGTGGGATAGTGAGTATCAAGATAAGTTTGACAAGAGGAGTAATTTATGGAGATACACACCCCAGTTGGGTGACTATAAGTCGCAGTAATTTATTGTGTCTGTTAGAGCAACTAGACAGGAAGAGTTGGAAGTTTAGTAAGAAATGATAAATGGTTAAGGAGATAAAAATGCAGATTGCCCTGGTTTGATCACTGTGTTTAATATGCTCATATAGAACCATTGTATTATACCCATAGATATTTAATATTCAAAAATATCTGCTTGTTTGCACAGACATATGTAATAGTAGTGAGGCATGGTAAGATAGAGTGGCTTCTATTTAGTGTCAATGATTTCTGCCTCTGCCTTTGAAATGGGAAGTGGGTAGTATTGATTAGATAAACATATGAGTGATCTTAAGGTAGGAAAATGATGAATGTACTTCATAACAATTACATTCAGGTTGGGTGTATGTGTTTAAAATATCTACATGCCATGTTGCTAAGACTTCATGAGTCTAGTTTCTCTAACATTTCTAGGAGACACGATCTCATAGTAAACTCCCGTTCCACCGGCTCCTACAAATCATTCTGCCCCCTCTTCTGCAATGCCCCCTGAGCCTTCAGTGCAGGGGTTGTGTTGTACGTATATCAGTTTGGACTTGGTTCTATAAGTAACTCTTTATAACTGGTAAGTTGTGGCTTTCTGTAATAGTCGCTATTTGTTGCAAAGGGAAGTTTCCCTAATTAGGTGTGAGAACTAATGTTGTGGAATATTATTTATAGATGTGCTACATTTGTTTTTTTGATGTGGAACATTTTTTAATGCTACAAAGTTGTGTCACGTTCTTTTATGTTGCATGTGTTTAACTCTGTAAAGCTGTGTTGCTTTGTATGCAAAACACCTGATTGGTCTCATAAAAAGCTGAATGGCCAATAGCAAGGCAGAAGAAATAATAGGTAGGGCTGGAAGGCAGAGAGAATAAATAGAAGGAGAAAAAGAAGGATTGGGAAACAAGAAAAGGAGAGACATTCATCAAGGCCAGCCACCCAGCTACACAACCAGCAATGGAGTAAGAAGTAAAGAAAGGTATATAGAATAGAAAAAGATAAAAAGACCAGAGACAAAAGATAGATGGGATAATTTAAGAAAAGCTGGCTAGAAACAAGCCAACCGAAGGCCAGGTATTCATAAGTAATGATATTTATTTGGGAGCTGAGTGACAGGCCCCCCACAAAGAGCTAAAGAACAAAAAACAACCAACAACAAATTACACTTATCAATGGGAATAAGGATAAATATTTATAATGTAGTTAGGAATTGCACTGGTTTAGTAAAATAACACTGTAGGTGCTCCTCAAATATCTGACACATCACTAACCCCAAGTAGTTAACTAGATTTCCAATATTAGGCATGGCTTCCCTGTTGCTGGGTGAGCTTTAAGTCCAATTAGAGAGCCGTTGGTCATCACAAGGTATGTATCTACGCCTGCACCCTTAGGGTTATGATGCCTTGGGGTGGCTGTTGTGGTTTATAGGAGTCATAGCTTAGGAGGACTATAGGTTGCTTCTCTTCCTTGGAGGCATTTATGGCACCTTCGGGTACCATGCAAGCTTGTCCTCAGACAGGAGATTTTTCAGGTCAGATTCAGCACTGGTTTTCTACATTTTGCATCCTTACTGCATGGGACTTGCCTTCCACCCTTGAGGAAAACTAGTAGGAACAGCAATAGCCTATAGCTTTTAGAAGATGGTTAGACAGCCCTGACCAGCAACTCGAATGAAGGCTTCTCATGCTTGGTTTGGGGGTGCTAATCTATGTTTCTTGGGAGGAGGACATTGCCAGTCAAGCCGGGAAATTTTGTTTAAACTACACACACACACACACACACACACACACACAGAGAGAGAGAGAGAGAGAGAGAGAGAGAGAGAGAGAGAGAGAGAGAGAGAGACTGACTTACATGCATTTTGGGTATTTTAGGTAGGTAGATAGTGGTATGATTCCTTATGAATTTTTGACATCCTTATTGTTATTTTATCCTCCTCCTTCCTTCTTCTGTATTTAATTCCCTCCACTTTCACTATTAAAGGCTCCACTTTTTTCCCATTCATGACTTGACCTGAGAAAGAATGCCAACAATAGTCAAGCTAATGTTGAAAGTGGAAATCTCAGGATTTCCTCAAAGCTAGATAAACAATTACAGGGAACTAAAGAACTCTGAAAGCAGGAGAAATAGTCTTTTTAGGGAAGAACACACCAATTGGTTATCCAGTGCCAAATGCCAGCCCTGAAGACAAAATCACACATGTACCCCAGGTAACATTAAGCAGACTGAGCATTTGTGTTTATGTGTTTAGGAAAGTGTGTGTGTGTGTGTGTATGCATGTGTGTATGTGTGTGTGTGTGTGTATGTGTGTGTATATAACAACAATTAACGAAAAATAAGCCATGAGTTTGAAAGCGAGAGGGGGAAACAGGAGGGGTTCAAGGAAAGAGAGTGAAGGGCAGAAATGATGAATTATAATCTCAAAACACTATAATAAAAATCTGTACATCACATATAATGTATATATGTGTGCCTACAAACATGTGTAAATGTGTACAAAGCCCAAGAAAGTATAAAGAAGACCAAAAGAGAGTCAAAAGAGGTGTTGGGGGGTGAGACTAGAAAGGATATGTGTGGCGTGAGAATAGAAAGGAAACAGGGAGGGTAGAGGACACAAGGGAAAGCAGTGGAGGAGAATCTGCTAAAAAACACATTGGAAATGCTATAGTGATGCTTAACACTTCACATGCTGATCTTAAAATATTGGAAAAATAAACTGGCATCCTCACACATGTTCATACTCCTCACCATGGTCAACTTTGAAGATGCTATTTAAAAGAACACAATCTGTCTTCTTTGATGAGTGTCTTTGCTACAATAAAAAAATATTAAAATAGAGCCTATGGCTTTCTTTTTAATTTCCCTTTATACGGAGAGCTTCCCTTCGGATTTGACTCTGCTGTTTGGGAAAGTGAAAAGGACACAGTATGGGAAAGGATCCCACCAAGTCTCATGAGTCGAGTGAGCATCTTGTTCATGGTCGACACGGAGCCATAGGAAGTGAAAGCTTATAAAAGATAATGGGAGTGACTGCTGGAGAATTTCATAGGCTTATAAACATGTTATTATTTTGATGTCAACTGTCGACACGTTTTTCAATTGCTTCCTTTGCAACATTAGATGCATAATTAATCAGGAGAACACAAAGTTTTACTTACAGTTTAACCAGATAATTGCCTTGGCATTAAATATTTAGAATCTACATCGTGGAAAATAATTAATGAGTAATTAAATATTTTTTTAATTTTAAAGGTCAACATCATTTGAAAAGAGGAAGTTATCTCATTTATGCAGTCTAGTAATCCTGTTTTATAATAAGAGCCTTTAGTTCAGCTGAATATAAGCCCACATAAATCATACTGCAACCTTCACACATGTATGTATAGTAAATTACATATATTCAAAGTTATTATTAAATTTATCCGTGCTTCTTCAAGCAAGATACATCACAAAATAGACATACTCACATATCTCTTTTATTTCTTAAACTACATACAAAAATATTTTGATTCATTTTCTTATTCTTTCTTAAAATTTAGGCTTTCAAATTAAATTTATTTTTATTGTTTAATTAACCTAAATTCCTAAAACATGAAAATATAAATGTGATAAATGTGTAAATATATGTATATATGTATATTTCTTAGTGACTATTTTATGCTATTTCTATTAAATAATTAAAATTATTATTTCCCTTTCTTGAAGTATCCTCATCTTGAGAAAAAAAGTAGACATTGTACGACTTTTTCCATTGCTTTAATTTGGGGGCAGGTAGAGTAAGATTATTTTTAAAGAGCAAGTGATTTGTCAGCTCATGGGTACAGAGTTGTATAACTATGAAATTGGTTTTTCTAAGCTTGGAAGAGAGAATTGAGACTTAAACCTAAAGACATTGCTAAAGTTTCTAAGCTTCATATTGGTGCATGAGAAACTTGATCTGCTGATGCATTGACCTGTAAACCTGAGAGACAGGGAAGATGTCAGGATGACTGCTGGGCCTGGTCCTGTGATCTGTGTCACATTGATCATGAGTCAGAACTGGTCTGCACTTGCATAGGAATGAAGGATTCTGCTTCTGGGAATACTTAAGAGTTGGCTATCAGATGCCCATCTGGACATGGGTAGTAGTAGGTCTAAGAACCAGATCAGGGAAGAAGTTATGGCTGGAGATACAGGAAGGGAGGGATATGGAGGAAGAGGAATCGATACATGTGCTATTTTAAGCTTAGGGACCAAATAAGATCGCCTTGAACAGCAAGCAAAGCTAGGAAAGGGAAGGAATCTGAGGACAGAGCCAGAACCATGCAAATATGAATGTCAAAATGAGGAGGAAGTGTGACTGGTGTGGGCCAGAAGAGGATGCCAGAGAGAAGGAGGCGGCATGAAAGTTTCACAACCTGTCTCAAGCGAAGAAAGTGGGGGAGTCTATGAAAGCAGGAGAGGAGTTTATGATTTTCCATAAGGCTGTGGCCAGTTGGTTATAAAACTACAAGGATGCTTTTAAGGTAGTCTCTGAATGATGTAGGGTGTAGAAATAACTAGAAGGTTTCATCTTTAATATGTTCCTATCTAACTAACTTTGACTATTTTAACCAGTTTGTTCTCACATGGAAAAGTGAGCTAGCCTGCAGTAATAATCCCTCCTTTCTTTGATCTCAAATTGATCAAGGAAAACAAACCTGTTCCTATGGTTTCTTTGTATGTAACTATCACCTTAAAGTAAGTACCCCTTTATGTCATGGAATAGCACCCTAGAAAAGTGCCCAAAGATGTAGGTAGTTGAGGAGGCCAAATACAGAGAATAAGTCAGCTTGCTCATCTTGGAACCAGGGTCATCTGTGTTCATATTCAGTGGGAAATTTCAGTATTGTCACTTGAACCACATGTAAAGGTTTTGTTTTCAGTCTGTATAACTGCGACACAAGTTGTTTATACATAACAATTTATTGTGCCAAGGGATTCAGACACTGTAGGATTTAGGATTTACCTTCAGTTTGTGTTAGAGGAAGCACACAGAAAGAGGCATGCCAGAACCAAAGCAGGTTTTTCTTACAGAGCAGAAAATTTAGAAGTTGGCAGTCACACAGTAGTTGTGATTGGATGAAGAAAGAAGCAGAGTCCTGGGATTCTTCTGGTTCTCCTTCTTCATGCTCAGTGTGTGGCATCTGTCTTTTAGTCTGAAGATGGCATCCACATTTTGTCAGAAAGAGCCAATTGCAATGGCCTGCCCTTTCTTTCAGGGAATTGTATTGTTTATTGAACATGGGTGGTATCCATACCTTTGACCATGCAGCGCATAAATCATTTCCCAGAACTATGTTCTGGCATATGGCTGGGTTAGCACCAGTATATCTGGCAATATGATTTTCTTTTCTTAAATAAGACATATATTAAAATATATAGTTCTGAGAGAAATAGGAAACACAGAGATATCTTCATTTACTACTTAGTTGTAGTTTTGGTTAGAAAACCCATTTCAATATTCTTTTTTAAATTCTGCTATGTACTTTAGCAAGAATTTGTACAGAAAGAGGTAAAATATTAATATAAATATTTTTCAGATTTTCTGTGCTTCTTTCTATGATGCAAAATTTCAGTTATTAATATGTGTTTACATTAATAATTGCTATATATTTATAGGTATATAAATACATACATTATATGTATATACTTAATTACAAATAGCCACATATTACATACTTACATTAATGTTATTAGGATTCTTCAGTGAGCTGCAGAAAGAACACATCTGCAAAAAATTATATTGTATATATTTGCCAATATTCATATATTATGTGCATATACTTGATATCATTAGGATTCTTCAGTGAGCTGCAGAAAGTGCCTGACTGCATTCTGCAGAGTCTGTACACAATGAAAGAGGCCAGTGGTTAAAAGCCAGGGGAATGTTACTAAACATGTGTCACTCTAGACCAGAGGCCACACTCTCATGAAATAGAGATGATAGCTGTTTTCTCCTTCAAAGGCTCAGTGTGAATCTTTCATTGGATGCTAGGTACAGAGTGCTCTTAACTCTTCAAAGATATATATTTGCAAGATTGAGAGGCTGTTCTCATCTCCATGCATTTGCTGCAGGGCAAGACGGTGTTTGATGTTCCTTAGCATTTTGGAAATCAGAAAGCTGAGATAGGATGAATGCTGGGTGTGGGAGGCCAACCTTGGACGACTTAGTGGTTTTTGGTCAACTTCAGTTATAGTGAGAAACCCTACCTCAAAATGAACAAACTGACCAGCCAACTAATCAAGCCAGTTGTTCCTTATGCAAAGCTGAAGGGAGGGCTCTTCTGAATGCCGAGAAGGATAAGTGAGCCATATCACTGGCAGTGTCACAGTGAGCACTCACTGTCTAGCAGACCCATATCGACCCACTTTCTGTTTGCTATTTTATTCTAACTTCTTCCAAAAGAGTTAGAAGAAAGATGACTGTTTTCCTTATAGTTAAGGATTCTAAAGACATGAGGTTGTTGGGTGACCTAACGGGATCCACAATGAGTGACAGTAAACACAGATGGCTATGGTTCTGGTACTGTTTACTGACCCAGCTCATTGAACATCTTCTGGCTGAGGTGTTCTTGAAGTAATTATTTAATACCCTTATAATTATTCTCATCTTTTCAGAAAATGAGAATTACTGCTTATCATATTTTTTATGAACATTAAGTGAAATGATAGAGAACTTGCCTTGCATGAGCCACTTAGAGAACCCACAAAGTTGGGAAGGATCTTCTCTTTGAAGGGCATGAGGAATTGTTCATGTTTGTCTTACTCCTCCAACATAACATAATTTTGTCATAGCTAAGGCACTTTACTCACTTGTGGTACACAGAGTGGAACTATTTTTCTTAATCTTTCATTTTATTTATGGTGAATTCTTGTACGGCTTCTGAAGGACAATACTTGCCTCTGTCCTTTCAATGAAGACCAATGACATCTCACACAGTTCACTATTTCCATGAGCTTCACTTCTCAAGTTATTTCCCATACCTTTGTTTCTTCAACTCTAAAATAAAGTGCTACTATCCACATTTGAAATGTTTATATGCTTGTCAAACTGCACAAGACTGAACGGGTTGATCGCCCATGGTGCCCTTAGGACACTGCTGTGTGTAGAGTACCACATTATGGAAGATGGAGAAGAGCACATGACATGAGACCTCCATCAGCTCACTCTCCAGCCATCTTTGCTGAGCCACCTTCTCCATCATGAGCATGGGGTGGTGCTTTGTGGAAATATGTAACTACAGTAAGCTGGGCTCCTACTCATCCCAGTTCCTTCAGGCTGTGGGTAAACACGAACAATTTCTGTGTTAAGTTTTGTACCTTTTAAATATTCAAGGACTCTGATGATAAGAATACAGCTGGGGAGAATGAAATGCCTAAAACCGACACATTTTCTGTAGGCTGAATGGCCTTTGTGTGATTAGAAAGTTGAGACAAAAAGGAGAAACTGTGTTTCTTATTTAGTATTCAACATTTTCACACCCTCCTTGCAAATATATCCTGGGTGCTAAGAGATATAGTAAATAAGTTGATTTGGAAATTCAGCAATCTTTATAATGTAAATTATTCATATCATCATGGGTGTCTTCAGCATAGCATATTTTATCAGTTAAAGCATTTTTCCATTTGTGTTATACAAACAGAGGAACATATTCTCTTGCTCTTCTGTATTCCCTCATTTTGTTCATAGTGAACTCTCAAGTTACAGGTGTAAGAATCACCCCCAGTGCTGTCCAAAGAATAATTTGGTGAGATTCAAGCATTTGAGAGAGAAAAAGGCAGCAAATCTGTTTTCAGAGTCCATCCCACAAGGCCCATGAGCTGACAGTGTCCCACCTTGGTTACATGTGAAATGATGCATCTTGACTCATGGAGCCCTCCATATAATCCAGGATCCTGTAATCTACTTTCGACCTTCCTTGGAAAAAATACCAAGTCATTAGGTATGATGGAAAAGGATTGAAACACCAAAAACTTGTGGGTCTTTCCAGAAATATGACTGTTGTGTATCCTGTACAGAATGCTGCTCTCCATTCCTAAATGTCTTCTTTGGAGTTTGTTCTCATTTCAAATATGTGCTATGATCCACATTGTCATGTTCACTGGTGCTAGTTAGGGCCATGGAGTATAGGAGTTCTTAGAGATATTCATCCTGGAGATGTTAGACTCTAAGAAAAGAGTCTTACCCTAGGTAATCACAGAAGGGGGCTTCAGGGCAGTGGGTCCTGAAGAGTCAGAATTGGGTTTTATGCAAGTGAGCAGTACCCAGAGATGAAGGCTCAGAGTAAGCGGTGTCAAGACAATATTTTTCCAAGAAAGACTCAAAGATTGATGCAAAATTGGAAATAATGAAAGATGAATCCTTGGCTTATAATTCTGGATCCTGCATAGTCTCACTGGAACTCCAGTTCATTGTGAT
>JAQHUG010000333.1:989909-1035470 GCA_028555095.1 Dicrostonyx torquatus | reverse complement strand
GCTAGCAATATGCTAAAGTGATTGGCCAAGAAGTGATTCAAATAATACTTTCTGTGTGGTTATTTTGTTTGTCTGGGTGGCTGGCAAATGAACAAGCAGCCTTCTATAACAGTTTTGTGTCATGAAAAGGTATGACTTAAGTAGAAAGTTGGTCTTTTTAGCTAATTAATTTTTTTTAAAAAATTTGCAATCACAGATCACCCCAAAACAAATTATTTTTAATTTAACTCCATTTGACATGAAACTTAGAACCCCTTATTGCATAATACTCAGCTCATTTGCTTTTACCTAGGTATATTTTTTACCCTTGTAGGAGTCATGGGAAGGGTTATTATTTTATGGGGCAACATAGCTTAGTCTACTTTCTCAGCAGAGTAATTGGCAATGATGTCTTACTACAAATGTCCAGACCAGTCTTTTATCAAATTTATATTACATAATTAATCATCCATTTGTGTGTATGTGTTTGTAGAAAATATACTGTTTTCTGAGTGATATAATAGCCTGGTTTTATTGGAAGTGTCAACTGAAAGAAAAGGCCTAGGCAGATTTTAAAATGATACATCTAGGCAAGGTGGCCACATGTTTCTTAATCCCAGTTGTTGGGAAGTTGAGGCAGAAGCGGGGGTCTGTGGCTTAATTCTGTCTCCTCTTACTCTCCAAGAGCCTTTCTCGCTCTCCCAAGTTCCACCAACAGAGTGGGAGGGAGAACATGCCTCCCAATGTTGGTGTGTGTGTGTGTGTGTGTGTGTGTATGTGTGTGTGTGTGTGATATTTACCAGAGCAGCAGTTAGAACATGCTTATATAGACACATGACCCAAAATACTGACTACTGGAATTCTGGAGAAGAACTTGCATTCAGAACAATCTACAGTTTCAAAATATTTCTACTTGAGAAAGGTGTCTCTTTTTCTGATTCATAAAAAATTCATATGAACTCTTAGAGACCTTAGAACAAACTCTAATTTAGAGTCCATGCTGCCCCAACTTTAGCAAAGGTGCAGCTGTGATGAATCACATCTTTGGCTCTTGGCATCAAGGATGTGTGCTCAATTCAGTTGTCAAGGACAGAAGTTTTAGAGCTGAGTCTAGTAGGGCCTCCAAGGAGCCATGAAATCTACTAAGAGACTACTCATGAGAATAAACAGAGAACAAGTGCAGTCATTTTATTTCGGCCCGAACTTTTCGCTTTTACTCCTCTCAATACTGGTGTGTGATATAGAGGACTGAAGTAGAGCTAGAGCTTTTGGTTGTCTTTTAAAACACTTTCTTCATCCCAGGATTGAGGCAGGTGACTAGAGCTGCATACTCAACGTTCATTGCTTGGCTCCTTCCAGAATAAGTCTTTGCCATGGTACCCTTGGTATATTCTTGGAATGCCTGAGACTGCCTCAGATGCCTCCTATCTTTTCTGTTTTATCTGGAAGCATTCAGCATCACCTGTGTTATGAGGAACACTGCATAAATTAATTCTCCAAGTGGGTAGGAATAGAGCAATGACTCCTTATAAGAAACAAGTCAAACAAAAGGTAGTCTCCTGTTTTTTTTTTTTTTTTTTCTGGTGCTGTAATAGAAATACACTTAAAATGGGCAACTTGGGGGAGAAAGGTTTGTTTTAGCACACAGTTCAGTTTAGAGCCCATTGTTGTATAGAGGTCACAGTAGGAGCCTGAAATCACACACACACACACACACACACACACACACAGAGAGAGAGAGAGAGAGAGAGAGAGAGAGAGACCATATTCAGAGCAGATCTTTCCACATCCATTACTGCAACAAGATAATCCTCTACAGTTGTGTCAACAGATAAACCTGGTCTAGAGACTGCTGTATTAAGATACCATACCCTAGATAGTTAGACCTGTGCATCACAAGAGATGTTACATGTTACTTTGTATATAAGGACTTCAGGATTATAATAGCTATTTCTTTCTCATAGGTTGCTGGGATTCTTATAGTCAAAGTAACCACCATTCTTTAATAACTTTGCTGGGTATTAGGAGCATTAATGTTTACCTGTGACACTTCTATAGTTTTCAGGCCACTTTTCAACCTATGACCCCATTATCTATCTATCTATCTATCTATCTATCTATCTATCTATCTATCTATCTATCTATCATCTATCTAGCCTTTCATTCATCTACACATACATACACACATGTGCATATATGTATGTGTATATATATTTTTCATAATCAAAAATCAAGGTTATTTCCATTTTCTTCACTCTAGGCGTAATTTTCTTTTGTTTAGAAAAGTTCTATCTATAACTTGGGTTTTAGTGTATAGTTAGAGTAAAGTTTGCTAGCATGCATGAGACCCTGAGTTCTGTCTCTATCATTGCAAAAATACCCAACAAACAATATAACTCTTCACGTATATATTGTAGGTACATCAGATTTCATATATTCTAAAATATATTATTTGAATCTTTTCTTTCAAAGCTGTGTCTCAAGAGGTTTTGCTTTCTTAGGGATAGGTGTTCTTGTATTTGTATTTTAAAATTTATTGTTCTGTTTGAGATTTTCCTTTTAGCTTACATATCCATCCCTCCACTGAATGTATTCTTTCCAGTGTATCTTCTGTTTCTCAAATCTCTCCTAACAGTTTTACTTATCCATAGCTGCTTAAACTATTTCACCAGTTTCATAACCCTGACCCTCACTTATCCAGCCCTACTCACTAGTAACTGATGATAGCCATTAATCTTATCTATCTAAAAGTTCTTTTCTGCTTTCAAATTCCCTCCTGACATTCAAGGCCCTTTGCAGTTTGGTCCCTAACTTGTATTCCAAATCTCATCTCCAAGGAAGTGATTCCTGGGCATGGAGTGCACCTGTTCCTCCCTCCCCTTCATGTCCTTCAAAGCAACCACCCACTTAATTACCAGTCCCCGAACACTAACATAACCAGATTTTAGTGCCTTATTCTCTCTGACGTGTCCTTCTTGACCCCTTCAAGCCCTTATGTTTTCTGAAGCCTCTTCTCAAATATTGCCTTGTGTAATTCCCTCTGTTTTCTCTCAGCAATGGGCTCCTCCTGAGTCGTTCCTCTCACTGCTGATAATGATGTTCCCTTCTCAGCCTCTTTGGGTCTTAGTACTGTGTGGCATTTCTCTCCTCAGTTGTGAGCCCCTCAAGGAATTCATCTAAACAGAAGGAAGCAAATATGAGACATTTTCCAAACATGATTACTTTTAAGAATAAAACACTATGTAGTGGGGCCATCTGTTATATGGTCACATGAAAGTCATCTGAAGTCAGAGCATGCCCTGATTGCCAAATCATAGCACTCACCTGTCTTTCTCTTGCTTTCAGGATTAGGCAAGTGAAGACGCTGAAATATCTGAAGAATGTTTCCAAGGAGTGATCTGGCTGTCACTCACTGGGTTCTGAGGAGCATGAGGAAGCTCTTTCTAGTGGTTTCTCTCCTGCTGTCCCAAGCAGCTCCTTTGGAAGGCAGAAAGGATAATCAGTTCATCTGGAAAACAGGTAAGACTGTCCTGGCTGTCCATTTGTCCCACAGACATTTAGGAGATTAATCCTTTCATATTCGTGGGGTATTGAGAAATACTCAGAGAGAAAATAGGTTCTTTAGTATACAGCTTACATTAGTTTATTAAAGATTTTTATGTTTATTTGTTTGTTAGTTATTTATTTGTGTGTGTGTGTGTGTGTGTACATGCCTGCAGAGGCCATAAGAGGGTATTAGATTCCCTGGAGCTTGAGGTACTGGGGATTGTGACATTGTCACATGGGTGCTGGTAACCAAACTTACATCCTCAGCAAAGGTAGCAAGCATTGTTACCAGCTAAGACATCTCCCCATTCCTTTATATTAGATTTTCATTCCTGTTTAATTGCCACCCAAATCAGTGAAACTTGTTATCCTTTAGAATTTTTGTGTTGTTCTCAACTACACTTCTCCTTTCACCATTACATCTACTTCTTTTTTGGCCAACTATTTTTCAATTGAGAAATGAAATATGGCATCTGAGTGGAGTGGATCTCCTCAAAGGCTTTGGATGTATGTCTTTCTTTCAGGGTTCAAACCGGTTAGCTCTTTATTGTTAAATATCCTCTAGTACCGATTATTTACATTTAGGCTTGAGAGCGTGAAGAATTACCTAACTTGGGCTGGAGAGGTGATGCAGGGATTAAGAGCTCTTGCTGCTCTTGCAGAGGACCCAAGTTCAGTCCCTTCTCCCATTTTATGTGGTTCGCAACCAGCTCCAACTCCAGGTGATCTAATATTTCTTTGACCTCCAGAGGCATCCACATGTACACATATACACAAAATTTTTAAAAATCTTAAAAATAATTATCTGAACACCTTTGTCTATGGGTGGTAACTACAGAGCCTCCTTGCTGTATTTAGAAACCCTTTGTTATCTTGTGTTCCTTATGCATTATGTGGAAGAATTGATTTCAGGTTTTAAAGTTTATGTATAATTTATACTCTCTAACTGTATCCTTAATTTGCCCATGTAAAAGATTTGTTCATTTTTGTTTCCACCTATAATAATTTATTAGCTTAAATTATGAACCCCAAACATAGGGTTGTTACTCTCATATGGCTCTTTGTATCTCTTATGCTTTCTTTGTTATGGATTTTAATTTTCTTTAAGTTTCACAATCAGATCGTTTACGATATTTATTACTGTTTCAAGAGTCCATTTTGCAAGTATAGATAATTTATACACTTAATATCTTGGTAGGGAAATGTGGTGGTGGAAATGATCTATGGCCCTTGGAGAGTTTTCATTTTGGTCCCATCATCTGTAAATTAAATAGACTGCGAACATATTGTCACCATGGAAATATGTATAAAAGTGATATTCATAATATTTAAATGACTTTGCAAAAATGAAAGTGAATTATGTTTTAAAGTATATTAAGTAAAATATCCCAGTACCATTAGAGATACAGTCTAGAGAAAACTTAATTGCATTAAAACCTCTATAAATTAATTTAATTGTAGAATCCAATACTACATTAATAATTTTTGGTTTTTTCCCACACACAGTAAGTAGTATTGCTAAGCTTCAGAGATAGTTTGTAGGTCAATATTGCATTTCTGTAAAGGGGACTATATTGTTTAATCACAGAAGTCAAATATTTTGTAGGGGTGGGTATGTGTGTGGAAACCAGAGATTAGCTTAATTTCTTATTGGCCTAGAACTCACCAATGAGGTAGGGTGACTACCAGCATGTTCTAGTAATCTTCCTGTCTCTGCCCCTCAGTGTTGGGATTGTAAATGTGTGTCACTATGCCTGGTCTTTCTGCCTTCTGGGGAATCAAACTCTTGACCTTGGCATACTTCACAAAGTACTTCACATTCTCCTCAGTCCACACAAGACAAGTATTTCATCAATCCGAACTTTATCTGACTACCTCACTGTCTGATGTTCTCTGAGAAATGCAATTAAAATGGAAGCAAGGAAATCTGGAGCACTCATGAGACATGTTTAGAAAATCAACTTATTTAGAGAAAACTTATGTAGGTCTTTTCTAAAAGTAAGCAGTTGAGTTTCTGGGGAGGGAAATCTCTCCAGAAGATGCAGCGCATTGTTCGAGGTAGACATCGAAGTGGATGTTTCCATCCTCCGCAGGCCTACATTGTTTTGTAGCTAGACTTCATCATACCATGATGTCTTGAAGAATATTACATACTAGGGTGCACATACCAATCTTATCTTTTAAAGGTTGTGGAGTATTCTTTCGTATTCTTATTTAATTGCATGACATGACATCTCAATGGTTTCTATCGTTTGCTATTATACATAATGCTGATGTGAATAAAGTATTAGTTTAAAGTTAAGCAATAAGTTGTCTTCAGAAGTCCTTACGGGAACAGAAGCTAACATTGAGTAGCCCGTTTTCAATATATATTTCAATATTTCATCTTATTATGTTCTCTTGTAAAGATTAAAAAAATGATGCTACCCTATAGACACTTGGGATTTGGGGCACCTCCCTGAAGACAGAACACCATGCTAGTGTAATTTACACAGTTAACAGGGCTCATTACATGTTGACGAAAACCAACAATTTTTTAAACATGATCATGAAGAAATAACCACAGAGCTTGTTTTTTTCTTTCAAATTTTATTATCAAGAACCAAATTTATTTTGCTATCTTTTTATAAGCTCCCTTGTAAAATGTGATTTTGGCTAGTGAAAACGCTCTGGAACAAGGTATCTGTGAAGGCTCCAGCTCTCCATGAGCATGCTAAATCTCACCGAATTTTACATCTTTAAATCTGCTAAAATGGTAAAGTTTATGTTACGTGCATTTTAGCACCATGATTTTTTAATGTCATTTGGCTCCCGAAGGATGTAATCAAAATGTTATTCTCTACATATTCAGGATCACAAATTCTGAGTGCAGATCTGCATCTCTAAAGCTATGCTCTATTACAACCTCTTCCTGCTTTATATCCACCTCTCTCCTGTGCTCAGATTGTGCACATCCAACTTTGTGACTGATACCTGGGTATGAATCATACAAGGTCAAAACGTAAGTGTGGCCCATGTTAAGCATCTCATGGCTCACTCTCACTCTCTGCTTCCTCTACAGCACAGGAGAAATGACTTAATTTCCCTTTTAAATTTTTATTTGTTTACTTATTGTGTGTGTGTGTGTTAGGGAGAGAGAGAGAGAGAGACAGAGAGACAGAGAGAGAGAAAGGGGGAAAGAGAGAGAGAGGCCACGGCTCACATGTGAAGGAGAGAGGACAGCTTTCGTGAGTTAGTTATTTTCTTCCTTCCGTCATGTGAGTCCCGTGGACTGAACTCAAGTCTTCAGGCTCTCAGTGGTGAACACGAAAGTGACAGTTTCATGGAGCCACCTCACCCACACCACCTGAGTCACTTCACTCAACAAGGCAAAGTCAGAATCTCTCTTGTGTTTCTCCTTTCCCCCTGTGTCGGGTTTGGTGCGAACAGTCCGCATGGGCTCATTGGTACCCAGTTGATGGAACTGATTGAAAAGATAGGGCTGAGACTTCATTGGAGAGGATGTGTCACTGGGGGTGGCCTTTGGGGTTTTCAAAGCCAATGTTATTTCCTGTTAACTGTGTAAATTACACTAGCATGGTGTTCTGTCTTCAGGGAGGTGCCCCAAATCCCAAGTGTCTATAGGATAGCGTCATTTTTTTTATCTTTACAAGAGGACATAATAAGATGAAATATTGAAATATATATTGAAAATGGGCTACTCAATGTTAGCTTCTGTTCCCGTTTCTCTCTATGTCTCTTTTACAGTATTTTTTTAACAAACAAATAAAGTGTATGTGTTTGTGTGGTTGTAGCCTAGTTCTGAAGTGACAGGTAGTTGTGAGTCCCTTGACATGAGTTTTGGGAACCAAGCTGGGGTCTTCTGCATTTTTAACCATGAGGCATCTTTTCCAGCCCCCATTTCCATAATTGTTGTCTAATAGTATCATGCTTGCTAGATCTATGTTTCTGTGTTTTTAAGTTTTTATGTAATGTAGTTTTTAAATCATACAAAATAAGGATTGTTTGACAGTTACATGCATTTTATTAAGAAGTGATCTTACTGGTTTGAGGTTTAAATTTGTCCTCATATTAGGCTTTGGAAAGTTTTAATTTCAACACTTACATGATAAATGTTAGCGTAATTATCTCTGTTCTATGAGCAAAGTAAATAAAACAGAATTATTCACTTGGAATAAAATTATATTATGTCAACAATATTGCAAAAGAACAGAGCATCTTATCTATGTTCACAGTTAGCCATAGCCTAAATAATATTATCCACACTAAAATATTATAAGGAAAATTGCATTATATATATTGCACACATACATCCTAAACTTCAAGAGTCTTAGAGAAAGCAAAATGTTCTTAGAAGAGAGATTTTGTTTTAATATCTGTTAGAAATCCATAAAATGTTTCCTCTGGGAATTAGATTAAATTCAAATCACTTTAATTACTTCTGTGGACATTAGATCATCTAAGGGGGCATGTATTTAATAGACCCTTGGTGGTGTTACTCCTGAAATATCAGAAAGCCCTAGCATATATAGCCTGTATTTTACTGCTAAAAGTTATAATTACTTATCCTTAAAGACCTCAAGCACTAACTTTATAATGCTCCCAAGTGGTAAGAAAAAAATCTGTATTATGTAATAAAACAAATTACTTTGCTTTTTCTTTTTAAATAGAACTAAAGTATAGACTTCATGGCAGGAGGAGATTTTACTGTTCTTATGTAGCCCAGGTAACTAGGATATACATAGCTAAATGTTGGATAACTCATATTCTACCTTAAGTGAAATGAGGGACACGTGTGTGTGTGTGTGTGTGTGTGTGTGTGTGTGTGTGTGTGTGTGTGTGTGTGGTGTTGGTGTGAATCTGTATGTGTGTATATTTTCCTTTCACAGTGTGATTTATGATTATGTTCTGCAAAGGTGTTTAACTCTTGTTTGAAAAGAGACAGAATAGATATTCATGGCCTTTAAGTGCAGCTGGAGTTCTCAGCACGAAGGAGGGACTATAAGTTCCTTGCTGTGCATATGGAGTCCATTGTTGTAGCTTATCTGTGTCAATTCTTTTCAGGAAAAATCTAATATTTACCCCTACATTTCTGTCACTGTCTCTGTCCCTCCCTTCCATTCTTCCTCATCCCTTTCTTTCACCTGCCACTGCCTCTATCTTTTGAAACAGTCCGGCTGTATAGCGAAGACAGATCTCAAAGTTCTAGCAATTCTTCTGCCTCAGCCAACTGAGCAGAGACTTAGAGGTGCTCACCTTGTCATCTGACCACCTCCCTATTCTCAAGTAGCACATTCTTTATCGTCAGCTTTTGGTTTATATGCACCTGATTCCTGCCATGGATCTATCTGCTCCAAGGCCAGTGGAGGACGCCTCTCTCATCCTCCTCCTCGTTTCTTCCTTACAGCAATCCTTCTGAGCAATTTTATTATGTCCGTTCATCCAATGGTTATTTTCTATGCAGATTCTATCTGTTGAACCAAGCACTGTAGTGCATGCCAGTCTTTATTGTTTAGCTCTTTATGGATAAATGAAAAGCTGCTTCCTATGTGTTTTTCTTTTGCCTCATTTTTCTCCTAATGCTCCACCCACTACTCAGTGTTGTCCAGCACCAAGGCTCAAATCTAAAGATGTATTGTCATTCTCTCTACTTTGAATGTCTTTCCACAGCCTCCACCCCTAACTCACGTGAAGTGCAGTAAGGTCTGAACTGTGAGTGGAGCAGTTTGTAATTAATGATTGATATGAGAGGACTCAACCAACTGTAGGCAATGCCATCTCTGGGTGAGTGGTCCTTAGTGTATACATATATACACATACACACATGTATATATATATATAAACATATAATATATACACATACACATATATAAAACTATGGGCCATATATACGTGTGTGTGTGTGTGACTTAGAGATGTGTGTGTATATATGTATATATATACATATATACATATATGAACACACATGCACACACACACATATATATATATGATACAGCTTAGATATGTATACACACACACACACACACACACACACATATGAACAAGTTGCCTTTCTGGTAGATTTTGATGAGGGAAGTAAGCCAATTAAACCCTTGCTTCCCAAGTCAGTTTTAGTCTGTATTTTCTGACAGCATAAGAAGTCCACTAGGGAATCGTGAGTGCACAGGTCAAGCTTAATAGGCATTTTTCCTCAAAATATCCAGTATTGAAGCTGCTGTGTCTTATTGCTCCCAATGCTGAGACCGTAGACATTGATGCCACTGAGACCTCCTACTGGTGCAGTCCTACCCATTTGTTGACACCTCTTTCCAACATCTTTGTCTGTGAGTTTCGAAAACTGCATGACGATGGCCTTGGAGATGAGCCTGTTCTCCATACTGTTCTCTTCGGCATCAACCAGGTGTAGGTGTGTGTGTGCTCCTTGCTCCATTCATGTTCTACGGTTCTGAGATTTATTTTGACCTTTCACATTTGTATGTAGTACTGGTGATGGAACCTAGGGTCTTGCCAATACCAGGCAAGCATACTGAATGAAGCTGCAACCCCAGCCTTCTTTTCAGTTTCTTTTCAATTTGGGGACACAGTCTCACTTAGTTGCCTAGGGTGGCCTTAAACTCAGCCTCTAGCCCAGGCAAGGCCTGAAGTGACTTCTTCCTGCCTCACCCTCCAGAGTACCTGAGATTACAAACTTGTCTCTCTTGGCCTGATTCTTTTCAATGTTTTAACATTCCAGATATTGTGATTTAGGTTTATAATGTATTGTACTTATTCTAAAAGCTTTTAACTGCCTGAGTTTCAGAAGCACAACACATTTCTGTTGAGAGAATCCTTATTTTACTTTGATTGCCATGTCCCGTACACCACTTATCTCTTCTCCAAGCTCTCATTCCTACTTCATTCCTTCCTTCATTCATTTGTGGCTTCTGAGGTATGCAGCCCTTAACTCTCTTTGCTGATTGCCTATCTATTCAGTCATTGCCATAAAAGAAGTCTTTAGACAAGGAGTTGTTCTCTGTTTTGATCAGTTCTTGAAGTTCATGGCCAGGACTTCTAAACTGATGAGCTGGCATTGTTACCGGAAATGAGTTCCTGAAAAATCCAAACCCAGTCATAATTAAAGACCTCTACCCTGGGACCGTGTCATTGAAAGTGACATCCAAGAGATAGCAATAGAGATGCTCCCAAATAAACTGTCTTGGAAACCACAGGTTCTCATTTGTCTCTTGTATAAAGATCACATAGCTTGTGGTCCCCACTGACATACAGCTTTGCTGGTCTGTTTACTCAACCATGTATGTTTTTATATTGTCTTAAGAAATTTATTTTTCTCTGTTTATCCAGGCCACACCAGGGGTTCCATATCAGTGACACACAGATTATAATCATGTCCCAATTCTCTGTTGTTATATAAATTCACCCAAAGATAGTAGCTGACAACAATAGCATTAATTTTGTTCACACATTGAGGTTCTGTTTGGCTAGTGTTCTGGACAGGTGTCAGGGACCTGGGTTACCTGGGAGGACTGCTGACCACATAGCCTGTGAAAGACTCAGATAGCTGTGGTTGGAAGAGCTGGGGAAACTTCGGTATCTCTGTTTCCTGTGTAATCTCTTCACACAGAATCTTCCAGAAATGGAGGATGACTGCAGTCCTCCAGGCAAAACTCCATGGAGAAATATTAAGAGGTATAGAGTTTGTTTCAACTGAGCCTGGAAGTCAAGTTTTCTCACAGTTGCTATAGTCTACTAGTGAGACACATCTCTCTCTCTCTCTCTCTCTCTCTCTCTCTCTCTCTCTGTGTGTGTGTGTGTGTGTGTGTGTGTGTGTGTGTTTGCAAACACTTAGAGGCCAGGAGATAACTCAGCTGACCTTCCTCAGGACTTGTCCACTGTTTTTACTAAGATGCGATCTCTTCACTGGCCGGAAGCTTGCCACACAGGCTAAGGCTGGCTGATCAGAGAGCTCTGGCTATTATCCTGTCTCCAACTCCTCAGCACTGAGATTACAAGCATATGTTACCACACATGGCTCTTTTTGTTTAGTGGTCTGTTAGTTGTTTCCCTGCATGGATTCTGAGACTCAAACTCAGATCCTTGAGCACTTTATTGCCTGAGATATCTTTACAGCTCCTTAGGCAGGCTTTTAAACCATCTTTACCACCACTTCCATTCCCATGAGTTAGTGAGATGGGATACCAGTTTGTACTCCTAGACATGATGCCTAAGGATGCTCCCAGTTGACCACAGTGAGCAGGCTTTGTCTAAGGACTACTTTGTCTCCTGAAACAAACCCTCCTTACACTGCACTCCTAGGAAAGGAAAGAGCAGCCTCAGCAGAAGGACCTCAGCTTTAGTCCTCCTCCTTCTTCTGAGTGGGGTGTCCAATTCTTGTTTGCTATTTTGTTTGTTTACCTCAGAAATGTTCTCTTGAGGAGTTGAATATTGTGATTTTCCTGCAGAGATTGAACAAAGGACAGAGGAAAGGGTCAAGAGGTCAATTCATTCCATTTATGTTAGTGTTCATTTGGAGAAACAAGCATGCTTTCTTCCACAGTGCCTCTAGTCCCCAAGCCTTCACCGGGTGTGCACACATAAATGTGCATTTGATTGTCAGCATGCTCTTCCAGGAGTCTCTGTCTCCATCTTCTCTGGGTCAAGAGGCTTAGGGCCCTGTCTCTGTTCTCCACCTTCCAGCTCCCATTGTTCCCCACTGTGATGTGCATTACTACTTTCCTGTCCTTTCAGTGGAGTCAGAAAAGGACTTGGAAACATGGGCACATCAAGCTCCTCCCTTTGACCCTGCTAATGAGAAGTTTTCCCATCCACCATGGATCTCCTCTCCTCAGGCTGATAGTGCAGAATGTAAAGCAGTTAAATTGGGTTAATCTAACGGTAACTGATTCAGTTATTCACTTGGAGCTTTTACCACAAAAATATGCATGTAGTTGAATCAACTGGCCAACAATCCTTGCCTGAGGTAAAATGTAAAACCAATCAAACAGCAATACCTGAAACAAAACTGGGATTGGGGAGATAGTTTAGTCACAGAATCTGCTTGAGAACCCAGCTGTGGAGGCATGTGTCCTCTTAGACTGAGGAGGTAGAGACAGGCATGTTCCTGGAGCTTGCTGTCCTGTCAGCCAAGTGTAATTGGTGAATTTCAGGCCAGTGAGAGACCTTGTCTTAAAACATAAGGATAATGGCTCCTGAGGAATAAGACCATAGGTCGACTTTGGTCTTCCCCTGTGTGTGCACGCGCACACACACACACACACACACACACACACACACACACACACACACCACACACACACACACACACACACACACACACACATATATATACAGAGGCCTATATTCATACAATTGTCTACACTCAAACATTACTTTTAAAAATCCAGTTACAATGTTTATTGTCTTGAATGTCTAGGTATATGCTGTATTGAGTTATTGGATTGGTAAATAATAAAGAAAAAGTGCCTTCCTGGAAGTCAGCTTATAAGTTGAGTAATTCCTGCCTGACACCTGGCAATATCTTCCTTCTCTGTGGAAGACTTTGATATTTTAATTTGAATTGTAATTTAGAAATAAAGGTTCTTATATCAAATAAACAGGAGGAAAAATTCAAAAACAATTCAGACATCAAAGTAAGCCTGTGGTGTGATTAAAGACTGTATATACAGCAGTCTGAATGCTTGAAGCAAGTTTATTGAAAGTTTACCTTTTAATAAGGCTTAGCAAGTACTAATTGGATATCAGATCCCCAAGCCCATAAATGCTGAGTGTGCATGATAGCCTATCTATGATTCCAGCGCTCAGAGGGAGAGAAAGGTCATCCTGAAGCAACTGGATAGCTATACTAGCCCTCGGGTTATACCTTGGGTTCAACTGAGATGCTGCTTCAAATAATAAGATGGAGGGCAATTGAGATGCATGAAACTCCCACATCCACACATGTGCATGTGTACCTCTCATGCATGTGCTCAATCATCCACATGTGCTCCCAGCCCACATGTAAGTGAACACACACCCTCCCATCCACACATACACAAACACACACATGCACACGAAAGATTGCCTTTCGTACTCTTCCTGGTTCTGAATGTGAGTGTTATAAAGGTCACCAATCTAGATGGTAGTCAAAAGTCTATCTGTAGGTGGCTTCGTCTCGATTCATACCATCCATGATGTTATCTGAGTATCTCAGTAGAGTTCCTAAAACGTTGTAGTTACAGATGACATCTAAAGACTGCACACTGGTGCTGTTGATCATACCTGAGACTAAGAGAAACAAATGTAGACATTTAATACTACTCTAGTCACTACTGTATTTCAAAAATATGTATTGTTAAAAACATGTTTTCCTAGCAAAATATGACCATGAATTAAACAGTTCGTTTTGCTATTTCTTTTCCCCCTTAGATTTATTGTAGAAAGTAAACTGTAAATTATGCAGGTAACCTGTGATATTATTGTCTCCATACACTGATCAGCTCCCCTCAAAAATAATACAATGAAAATTGGTTTTGAAAATTAGAACTATATAAAAGCGGACTCTATTCATGAATACATGGTGATATAAAAATAATACTATAACTAGTGAGAACAACATGGATATTTTTGTTTGTGGATTTTTTCCTTGGGGTTAATAACTTTTTAATTGAATGCAGCTGCGCATAGATTTCTTTTGCTAAGTATTCTCGATGTTAGAAGGGATTTCGAATTGAAATTTTTTCTAAAGATGTAGTTTTGAGGTTTAATTACTTAGATGCATAGGTACAGAATTATATTTCCTTTCCGAATGTTGACTTCTGTGAATTATAGAGCAGGTGATACTATACACTAAGGTAGAAGAGGGTTTGGAACATGGGTCTAGAAACCACCCTGAACATTTGCTGCTCTATGCTATTATGTGAGGCCGCAGCTTCTGGCCTCTACTCATTAGCAAGCCGACAGGAATGAAAACTCTGGGAAAGTAGCTCACACTCCATAATGAACTGGCTTTCCTGTGATGGAAGTTAGTATTGCATACTAATGTCATACCGAGTGCTTAAATAATGCTACTTTATCCCTTTCTAATGAGGGTTACCTCAGGAGACCATTTGGGTCTTCTAACTCTGGTGTGCACAACATAATGTAGTTTTGATAAATAGGCTGCATGTAATAATGAGTATGGTTTCTCTACAAGGACAGATGTTGGTTCTCTGTGCTTTCTAGCTTGTGGTGCATAACAAAATTTTCAAAATGACCCATCTTTTTGCATGTTTCTAAGTGGCCTTATTCATGTGCTTGAACTGTTTCAAAAACGGGAACTCTCATAGGTCTTCCTGGCATTTCTCCTACTAGAGCTTTATTTGATTGGTTTCAAAACAAGAGGTGTAGGACTGTGGGAGTCTACAGAAAGCAATAACCAGGATGACTATGGCCACTGCCTCTCTTAGGGCTGATTTTATGTGGCCTCTTGGGGGGGACCTGGGCTTGGGATCGGATGGTCCCTCAGGACTGACTTCCTCCATCTTCAGTCTTTAAGTGAGGAAGTGCCAAAGCATAGGTGGCCTCTATATATTTGACACACAGTTCAAAAATCATTTTATTTATGAGCACCCTCTCTTTTAGTTTTCCAAAAATGGTCCTTCCTCGGAAGAGGTTTAGGACGTTCCAGGTAGGACAAGGATCTGGGAACGATTTGTTTTTATTTGTCAGCTTGCAGCAGCATGGGACCACTTGAGAAGAACAGTGGGGGCTCTAGAGAGGTTAAGTTGGCCTGTGGATATATCTGTGAGGGGTTGTTTTGTTTGTTAACTGATAGGAAAACCCAGGTCACTGGCAATGACAGCACCATTCCTGTGCTGTAGGTCCTAAAGCACTTAAGACAGGAGACAAAACGATAAAACACAAGGACAGGAAGTCACGATTATTGTGTTTGGTTCTCTATGATCTTGACTTTGGATGTGATGTGACTAGATTCTTGAATTCAAGTCTCAACTTCTCCACAAAACAAACAACCAAACAAGTAAGTAAGTATTAAGTAAGCAAGCCCCTTCTCCTATGTTTCTTTTTGTCAGGGTGATGTCTCGTAGCCACAGAACACAGACTAGAACAGGCCCCAACTGCTTTTACAGTTGAAGAAGCTTAATAGGAAAAGTTAGTCAGTGATGGAGTTGAAATGAGCCCAGTTAGTGATGGAGCCAAAATGAGCCCAGTTAGTGATGGAGCCAAAATGAGCCCAGTTAATGATGGAGCTGAAATGAGCCCAGTTAGTGATGGAGCCAAAATGAGCCCAGTTAGTGATGGAGCCAAAATGAACTGAAATTTCCCTGCTTGAATTTTCATCATGAAAAGGTCTTGTGTTTACATCTTTTAAAACCATGAATTTATAACTGCTTATGCTGTTTTTGTTTCTTATTTTAAAGAAATATCAAGAAAACAATACGTTCTTTGCACTTCCTGAATTTCATTTTAATTGGTTACCATTTTGGGGTGGCTGATGAACCCAAATGACCAAATGTTTTAGGCCAAATGGAAGCTTCTCTTCTGTAGAAATTTATACTTTTATTCAAAAGTATAAATTAAGTATTATATTTATATACAAGAGTATAAATTAAGTATTTATTCTTATGACTATTACCTTGAAAGACTGGCTTCTCTGAACATCTTCAATGAAATATAATTTAAAATATATAATTGACTCATTTAAATGTGTGTTTATTAAGTTTTCAACTATTGCCGTTGTTTTGATTTTGATCATTTCATCAACCAAATGACATTCTGCCTGGCTATTTACAGCTTATCTCTGTTCCCAACCCTAACCCTAGAAACCACTAATGTGTATCCTGTCTCTAGAATTTCCATTTGTAAGTATTTATTATAAATTGAATCATACAATATGGTGTTTATTGACTAGCTATCCTCACTTCCCATAGCGATTTTGAGAGTCATTGTATTATAACACTTGTTGATGGAGAGAAGACCTGCTGTTTGTCCCGGCCACCTGTCTAGCTTACACCCTAAATAACCACACAGAAACTGTATTCATTAAAACACTTCTTGGCCCGTTATATCTAGTTTCTTATTGGCTAATTCTTACATCTTAATTTAACCCATTTCTATTAATCTGTGTATCGCCACATGACTGTGGCTTACCGGCAAGTTTCCCGGCAAGTTTCTAACCAGCATCCGTCTCAGGCAGGAGATCCATGGCATCTGTCACTCTGCTCTTCTTCCCAGCATTCAGTTCTGTCTATTCCGCCTACCTAAGTTCTGTCCTATCAACTAGGCCTAGGCAGTTTCTTTATTCATTACACAATGAAAACAACACAAAAACAGAAGGAACTCCTACACCAAACACTTGCCAGTATTTTATTTTATTTTTTTATTTTGAGACTAACGTAGTCCAGGCTTACCTCAAACTGTGCATGTAATTGAGGGTAGTCTTGAACTTCTGACCTTGATATGCTTGGGCTGTGTGCACCACCATCCCATGTTTTATGTGGTGCTTGGGATTAAATTCAGGACTTCGTGCATGCTAGCCAAGCAATCTACCAACTGAGACACATTCCTAATCCATCATTTCTCTTTATTGTTGAATATATGAATAAAACACATCTTTTAAATCTGTTTCTAAGTTAGTGAACATCTGGAATGTTTCAACTTGTTGGCCACTATAGAAAATTCTATTACTGATGTCAGGTACAAACCTTGATGGACACACATTTTCATCTTTCTTTGGAATGAGACTGTTGGGTTGCATGGCAACTGCAGGCTTATGGTTTTAAAGCTATAAACTGCTTTCTAACATGGCTGTGACATTCGTGTTCCTTCCAGAGATGCACAAGAGACCCTGATTTCCCAGTTTCTTCTGAGGGTTTGCTACTGTCTTTTCTTGTTGCTGTCACCTCAGTGGGAGTGAAATATTATCTCCTATGACTTAGATTTGAATTTCACTAATGGATGATAGCATTACATTTGCAAGCATTTGTTAGCATTAATGTTTTCTCTGATGAAGTGTCTCTGGAGATCTTTCTGCATTTATAAACTGGGGAGCTTGTCTTATTAACTTTCAATAGTTTACAGTATCTTCTGAATTTTATTCTTTTATTGGGTATGATTATATTTATAGATACTTTGTACTATCATATGAGTTGCTGGTTAAGCTTTTGATTTTGTCTTTTGAAATGTGATTTTTTTAAATAAAAGTTCAACTTACAAGTGGTCTTATGGATTGTACTTTATCTTCCATGTCTACTGCACCTAAGAAATCTTAGCCTTACTTAATGGTCTCAAATAATTTTGTCCTATATTTTTATCTAAATTTCTTGTATATTTTTACTACTTAGAGATCTGTGAGCTACCTTTTTATAAAGTTTCAATGTAATTAAAAGGGGCTCAGAAGTTCACTTTTTGTATGTGAATACCCATTGACCCTGCAGAATTTTTTAGAATTAAAGTTATACTGTTCTCATTGAGTAGCATTGCTATTGGTCATGTGTGTGTTTGTGTGTATGTGTGTGTGTGTGTGTGTGTGTGTGTGATGAACATGGAAAGGTATCTATAAGACAAGAAAAAGAAATATTAACAAAGGTTGGAGGGAAGTGAAAGAGAAGCTAAAAAATGCATGTGAGCTGACAGCAGAAGGGAGGGATATTTGGAGGCACACATGGACCTGCGAGAGGCATGTAGCGAAATTGGGGGGAAGGGCAGTAAGAAATGTGGAGGAACTGAAATAGTATGGTGATGTATATGTGTGCAAATGCCATGATGAAAACCTCTTCTTGGTCTGCTTTCAACATAATTAAAATTTAACCACAAAATAATAAATTGACTTTAAGCAAGATTTTTTTTGATATTCATCCATCAACCTGTCTATTTACCATCTTTTTTGCTGAGTTACACTGTCTTGACAATTACTATTTTAAGTTAGAAAGTGATATTTTACCAACCTTTTCATTCTTAAAAGATATTTTGCTGTTTCCACTTCCATTGATTTTGACAATTTCTATAGAAAAATTTGCAATTTTGGTGATATGTTGAAACTTTAGGTCAGTCTAGAAAGAATCAAATTCTTAATATTTGTTTTCTAGTTTGTGAATATAGAACAACTATTTATGGCCTAAATTTACTCACCGATATTTTATATTTCAGTGTTTAAGCTTTGTGCACTTCAATAATTAGTTTTATTTGTAATTGTTTTTCTTTGAATAGATTTGACCCTCTGGATTCCCTTTTCAGATTGCTCAGTGTTATTATAAACAAATACAAAGAATTTAAAAGTACATAGCTTGTAGTTTGCAGTGATTCATCATTCAGTTTTCATTCAGTGATTAAGACTCTACAAAACTGATGATCTATGGTGACACACACGTGTTCTCAGCTGCTCAGGAGACAGAGACAAAGCCTAGCTCTTGAACCCATGTAGGAAAACCTTGTCTTAAATAAAAATTTAAATCACATTAAAACTAATATTTGAAATCTATGTGGATTTTTCCAAACTTTCTGAATGTTAAACAGAAGTGAGCTTATTTTCAATACTTGCTGCTTCACAGAAGCCTACAATATATTAAATGTCACTCGGAATACTATAATTGAAAATGACCATTTTCATGATCACAGGTAAGTCATTGTTCTAGCAACAAATAAATATATCAAACACCTTATACAATGCCAATGAGCTATGTTAAGGAAAATAGTCTCAGTTAAATGAAAAACTATGTGAAATACCAGGAGTTGTCCAGTATCTTATTTCTTAGTGTATTATTGAAAGTGCCTAATTCAAATAAGGAAGACCTGTACAACTTTCATTTCTATAAAACTTTATTTAAAGATCAATCCTATATGCTATTTCTACTGTTCCAACATTCTAATGCCTAGAGTGTTAAATTTCTTGTTTGCATTTTAGAGCTCACTTGCGTTGGGTATCAGATGGCTTAAGCAACTCCTGCTTATCGTTCTGTGTTCCATGCATGATAAATACTTGCTGCTGTCTTAGAGGCTATTGCACTATTTAACTCTGCAGCTTTTCTTCTGGTGAAACATACTCAATCTTATTGGGTAAGCCAACTGCACAGTGTATTTCAGTTAGTACAGACAGATTCTGTGCTCTAGTTTAGAGTGAAAGACAGTTGTGTTTTCTCCCTGGGTCATTTAAAGTTGGATAGGATTCAAAGGTTACAAGTATGTGCATTTGAGTTAGTTTTCCCTGTTATAAGTGGGAGATGGAGACTGCTGGTAGGAATATTGAATGGCTATAAATTACGAGGCGTTTGTGTGTTTGAGTTTATCAGCATTTGCGCTGAATTCAGAGAATTAAATATCTCTTATGTGTTGATATTACAAGCTAATCTTGAGATGTAGTCAGTGGATAATTTAAATGCTGTAGAAAGTCTGCAGTCACTCACATATTGGGAATAACCCAAAGGACTTAGCAGGCAGCAACAGGAATATTGCTTCCTGATCATAGCATGTCCTGTATGGCCAGTCATGAAAAATCACTTTTCAAATGAGAACTTAATAAAAAACTTTCCTGCTTTGAACACTGAGCTCCACTCCCTGTGCGATTAGTGCTTTCATTTCTTTCTCAGCAGTTGGGTAATGATCATGGCTCCAGATGCAGCAAGGGTGATAAAGAGATTGATTAATTTCACTTGAAAGGGCGTATGTTCAAAGGGAATCCAATCGGAACGCCGTGAATGAGGATCCCTTATTACTGTGGCTGAACCTCAGACCTGCTTGGGGGTCTGACAGAGGCTGTGCTCGCTGCTAATCCACTTGGTCTGTACAGCATGGAACTTTCTCTTACTCCCTGTGTGCATGTGTGGGTGGTCCTCTGAGATCTTACCGCCTTCCTCTCGCAGTAACAGACTTGCAAAAGCTGAAAGGATTCTTTTGGTTCCTTACACCTCCCAGGGAAGCTTTCAACTTATGTGTTGTTAATGATCAAGAGGATTAGGGTGCTTTTAAGACATAGCATCATTTATAACACGATACAATGCAACAACACGAGAGAGAGAGATCACGTATGCATTCAAACCTCTCGAGATGTGCATTGAAAAGCAGTCTTCGATATTATAACACCTTCATCTAAAAACTACTCATTACATGTCACATTAAACAAGAGTGTTTTCTCATAATCTTTTCCAGCTTATATTTATTTTGCACTTTACATTCTTAAGTAACACTTGCTACTATAAACCTATCTTTTATATGTACCATACCCTTTTATTTTCATGGTTACAGAATATATAAATATGTATTTTTATGATGAAACAAAACTTCCCCAAGGCTTCTTTCCATTTTCTTTTTGGAAGTCTTGCTGTGTATCTCTCACCAGCTTAAAATCAGCAATTCTTCTGCTCCACTTTCCAAGTCTGGGGAATTACAGGTGTGCACCCTCTCCTCTGGCTAAGACTTAGGTTTTAAGAGAGAAATTCCAGAAAAATAATAGGCTCAGAATTTTATGAGTGAAAGATAAAAAGGAAATGCTGAGATTTGAGCACAAAGCTTGACTTTATTGTGCTTTGCTTGTTAGTCCCTTAGTGAGTAGGTATGTGCTCCTGAATAAGCAAAATGTGTGTGCTTTCCATTGAGAAAACGGTTCTCTCACACAGATCTCTACTGTAAGTCGAGAGGGTCATTTCAATGTGCTCTGTTAAGAAGACCTGGTCCCTATGTGAATCAGGAAAACGATCACCTTCCTGAAGTTTTCTTAATTGCTTTCAGAGAAGACAGAGGGGTTCAGTTCTGCTTTTATTCTGACTCTTGCAACTGCATCCAGGCAGCACATCTGACACTTCTCAGGCACTTATTAGCAACTCCGAGGGCTGTGCTCTGAGTTACAATATAAGTGAGACACAGCTTGGTTCCCAAGTATGAGGGCTGCATGTCATAATCCACGAACCCGAGAAGGGGAGCATCGTCCATGAACACTCACTCCAAAGGAGCAGAAAAGAGAATATTCCTCTAAGCTTTACTGGCCTGAAACACTTGCTATGAAGAATAGTTTCTACCCTCAGTGCTTCTAATTTTGCTTGCATCGGTAGAGCTATTGTCTGAGGATGTCTTTGAGCTTCTGAATCATCAGGTTCTGAAGTACAGAATAAGGTCACTGAAGGCTGGGAATGAGATGATAGCGAGGAAGTCGCAGGAATTTCATGCAGATTTTAACACACTTCTCGTTGTTTAGGTTACAGTTTTAAACAATATTGGGAGGTGACTTCCTTTTGATATTTTGGAGACATTTCCATTAAAGTAAACTTTCACAAGGAGACTCTCCTCTGGAGAGATTATTTTTTTAATAACAGTTGAGAAAAGAAGTCTATGCTTACAACTGAATTTTTACAATTCTGTATACTTTTCAGACAGTAGTTTTTTTTGAAAAGCATTTTGTATTCAGTATTAAAACCAGTGATGCATTGAAAGAGGCTATGACCGCCTCTTATTCATCTTTGTTAGACTCTGCTCTGATTTCTTTGCCCTTGATTGATTTTGAAACAGGTGAGCCAGCTTTCAGAGAATGATTTAATTACTGCAGAACCCAAGGCCTAAAATCAGATTTGAGAATGCGTTGAAACTGCGTTCAGAATGAATTAGGAAACAGATGTAGAGTGTCTGTCACTTAGGCACAATTCTCTTGTGCTGGCCTAAGAGAAGGGCGTCTCTTGTAGAACCTCGACACTAAATGTCCAGGGACTTAACATAATGGTGCCACTTAATCTGCAGCGACTTCACACAAGTCGCATAATGGAAAGTCTGGGGCCATTAAAGAGCCCAGAGCTTAGAAATGCAGCAGTGATGGAGGCAAGCTCTACAGAGGTGGCAAGCAGTGTGGTTTAGACTGATTTAGCAGCCCCAGCATTGATGTCAATACTCGCACTGGAGACCAACTAAAGCACAATTGATGTTTCAAAGGTTGTTATAATTATTGGGATCATTAGGAAACATTCCATCCAGTGTTTTCATGGATTTTTCGAGCAAGACATGTCCTTGAAGTTAGCAGACAAAGCTTTTTGCTTCACAAGGAAGGCCATGAAGACACTTGTTTTGGGGCAACTGTAGCGAAGACTGAGCTGGTCTGGGCAGCATAACTGACTGGTGACAAGTGTATAGCCATCCTGCAGTGGCAGCGTGGTGTGTAAGGGAGTATCTAAGGTAATGAGCGAGCCAGTGATATCTTTGGTATGGGGTCAGATGCAGAGAAGTGGAGGCAGTGACCCAGGTCAGCAATCATGGAAAGTCCACTTAGAATCTCTTCCAGGCCTGACTTAAGCAGAGATGGGGTGAGGTGCTGGGGCAGCTGTGAAGGGTGCCCTCTTCTCTCTGGTAACTGCAGATGTATTAGAAGGTTTGATTATCTGCAGCTGAGTTCAGAGCAAACCCATCGAGAATTCAGGATTTATGAGGAAAAGGCTGTCTCCAGCAGACCTGGAGTGCATTGGGCCTGGCTGAAGCTTGTTGTCATGTGGTAGGAGCTACCTTGACCCGATTATGATGCTTCGTGGGAAAAAGATGGTGCTGAGATAATGGTGTGGCTCAGTAGTTAGCGAAACACTGTGAAGTTGAGACACTCCAGGAACCTCCATGTCCAGAGATTGGTTCTAAATAGGAGACAAGTTTAGAAGAAATAAAACAAATTATGCATAGATACAGAGGGTAATGGGCAAGTACATGTTCTGTATTAAGGTGTGTGTGTGTGTGTGTGTGTGTGTGTGTGTTGTTTTTGTTGTTATTTTAGAGACAAGTTCTCATGTAGCCCACCTTTGAACTCACTCTGTAGCCAGACATTATTTTGATTATCTATCCCTCCATGTCCAGAGTGATAGATTGCAGAGAATCTATCATGAGTGACAGATTAGATTACAATGATAGCTGTCATTCTATCTCATTTATGCAGTTTTAAGGATCAAAGCAGGAACTTAGGTCAGTCAGGCAAACGTTTTACCTCTAAGCTCTACCTGTTCCATCTGATGTGATTTTCTTAATGTTTGCTTTTCTTCCTCTGAGAACTTTTCCGTCACTTGGTCTAGAAATCCCACAGGAGACTGAGTTTGGAAGAAGAACTCTTTCTCTAAATAGGATGCTATAACTATAAATAGGATATATATTTGTTTTCAACATGATCCTATAAATTATGTGGCTGGCTCAGGTAAAACCAGAATTCATAGTTTGTTGATCAATCTCACACTAATCTGACTTTTTGTAGTGACATCACACAAATCTTCCCTACACCTTCACTGGGACATATATATTCCTCAGGCTTTTCCCACAGTGCTTCATCAATTTCCCATCTTGACTTGTTACTAAGGGCCCCAGGAATGGACTATAGAAGAAATAACAATATATCAAGCCCATAATGGGAAGCAAGCACCCTATGAGAAATGGTGTTTAAGTGACGGAGTTACAGCGAGTGCTATGTAAGCATTTTGCATGAATTATGATGTTTGTCTCCTAAAAAGACAACCTCAGTATCCTAAATTAATAATCAACTTCATCATAATCTTTCCTGATCATCTAAGTAAGCACTATTTCTCTTCACTAAAGTTTAGTGCAATGTTCTGGCATCTAACACAATAGTGTCTAGCAGGCCTAGCATGTCATTTGTGGTTGTAGACAGAACACTAGTGGTAAATGATTTCAGACAAGTAGATTCTTATAGGCTGAGATGGACAAGCATTATGGAAATCTCAAGGAGAGGAAACGTGACCTCATACAAAGTCAGAACAAAGTCAGGGCCAACAGACAACAAAAGATGCTGGAGCTACCGTTAGAGCCTTTCATACTGGGAGTGAACGCGCATGTGGTTGACAATATTGAATACCCAGTGGGGATATGCAACGCTAACAACACAGTCAAGCCATGTCATCTTACTTGCCTGGTTGGACCTCCAGTGTAAGCTGCTCTTCTGCCATGGTGGGTGGACACAGTCTTAACAGTCCAGACAGACAACAAGTTTTTCCCGCTTTCAGATCTTTGCCCTGACTTTCTGTGATCCCTTCTCATGTTCTCCCTGATGCTTGATAGGAAATTTACAATGATCCTGGACTCTGATTTTTAATTGAGAAAAGTTTAAAAGAGACCGGCATTGAGGAACCACTCTGTATTCAATTGCAGACTGGCACATTTTATGAGAGCTTCCTGACTTTAAAATACCTCATCCTGCAGGATACATTTGTGAAAACTTTTAGAAAGAAAATAGAGTATGTAGACTGCATATAATATGAACATGCTTGTGGCACATGAGGATGGATCTATATCTATGTCTATGGATGCAACTCAATGACTGCAGAGATGGAGGGAGGAAGGGAGGTGGGAAGGAGGGAGGGAGGGAGGGCAGAAAGAATCACATTCACTGAATCCATTATTGCTAATTTGTAATTTTGAGACCTCCCTAGCAAAAAAGAAAAAGAAGAAGAAGAAGAAGAAGGAGAAGGAGAAGGAGAAGGAGAAGGAGAAGGAGAAGGAGAAGGAGAAGAAGAAGAAGAAGAAGAAGAAGAAGAAGAAGAAAAGAAAGGAGGATTGATTAAAAAGTAGAGATAAGTCACATTAAAAAGGCAGGATTTTTGGTTATTTTTTGTTATTTATTATGCCTACAGAAAAGCAAGAATATGAATACAACAAAATTGTCATTTAGGGGGCAGTGAGAAGGTTCAGCAGGTCAGGGAGCCTGCGTCTAAGCCTGGTAATGTACGTTTGATCTCTGAGGCCCACATGGTAGAAGGGTGAGAACCCACTTCTGTAAACTGGCCTGTGACCTTATACACATGCTGTAGCATATGCATGTCCTTTTCATATATTATAAATGCATATGGGTGTACACATATTCCTCTGTTTTTGTGTATATATATGTATACATATTCCTCTGTTTCTCTCTATATATGTATATATGCATGCATATTACTGTTTTGTGTGTATACATATATGTACATGTATATATGTATACATATTCCTCTGTTTTGTATATATATATATGTGTCTGTGTACATATTCCTCTGTTTTCTGTTTAGAAGATAAATGAAAGGTGATATCACAGGTCCTAGGAAAAGGCAAGTATTCATTATTGGAGGCTGTTCTCTTCTGTAGAGAAGCAGGGTGGCCTGAAAAGAAGCAGCTTCTCAATTTAGGGGGCTTTTTTTCTACAAAATCTGCATGAAAGTAACTTCAAGCATTATTATTTTGGTTTCAAAAGGGAGCTAAGATGTCCTGAGAAGTATTGTTAGACTTGAAAATGTAATCCGATCAGCAGCCAGTTGTTCACATTCTAGCCAAGTACACACAACTCCTCTACATTGCAAAGTAAGTTTTTGAAAGAAAATATCTTAATCAGAATTGTAAAAGTCTCAAGATTTAAATCTATATTCTTAAAAATACAAGCAAAATGAAGTCACCAATGTTTGTCTCCTGGATGAGGTGGAAAGGTAGAAAGAATATCTTTTTAAATTTTACTTGATAGCTTCCAGAATTATATATTTATTTCATAACAAACAAATCTGGGAATCAAGATGCAAAATAAAAGACAAAAGGATAAAGTGATTAATAAAAATCAGAGAACAATTTATCATGATTATTATCTCAGTAACGTTTTAAGTACAGGTAGATATTAGTTGAGTGAAATTAGCCATTTCAGTAGCATATTTGAACTTTACCCATTTGACTTTAAGCAAAGTCAAAGTACTAATCATGTCAGTATTTACATATTTAGTTGTTTATACTTCATTTGAAAAGCTGGTCACTGTTTATCAGTGACTTACAAAGATTTTAGCTTCTCACAATTTTATCTTTACTGTGCCATGAGAGTTCAATTTAGAGGCCTGTGTTTTTCCATCTCAAGGTGAGGTGTGAATGTCACTCACACAAAGCAGTCAGACATCTCATTTGGTGTAGTATTTTAGGAGACACTGTTAATACCAACAGCAGAGAGAATTTGACACTGGAGGCTGGAACAGATGGGAAAAAAGACACATTTGTCTCTGGTTTTTATATTCCCTGAAATTTTAGTGCCCTAAAGGGGCTCAAAACTGAATGATTCACTTTTCTTTTTAAAAAAAATTTCAGGAAATTTACTTGACAGCTTTGATTTGAAAACATAACATTTTTAGTAGGTGTGTGTGTGTGTGTGTGTGTGTGTGTGTGTGTGTGTGTGAAGAAAAGTTGGATATGACAGCTAAGATTGCTCCCCAGAGCTTGCCATCAGTCTTTGATCTGCCCAAGATATTGATGCTATGGCAGCAATTAATAAATGATGTTAAGACACATTTTATAATAATCCCTGCAAGATGTGCTGGAAAGAGATGGCACTGGTAATAGCTAACTAAGCTCATTGACTAGGTTTCTGATTGCATTTGATGTGTGACTTTATTGAATCTTATGTATCACCTCAGGGGAAATTGAGTCACATAATGAAATGAGTGACAGAGCTGGGATTTGAACCAGAATACCATTTGCATTATAGTAGCTAGAGTAGCATGATAATAAATGTGTGCTCCTAAATAATTTAAAACAGTGGGTCCCTGGTCTCCACATGTGAATGGATTTGAGTAGGGTCCACCAAATACTTCACAGTCACATGGGAAGAGACAACATTCCCTGAGGGTGCTTATTTCTGTACATCCTCCCATAATAAACGTGGCTGAAGAGAAAAATGAGTGGAACATACTTTCAAAAGAATGGCATCATACCTTTGCCAATTAATTGTGTTGAAGAGGCATCAAGTAGCTGTAAAGAGCCAATTGAAGTTGAGTTTTTAAAAGGAGAAGTAGGGCATTGTGAGAAATATTACTGAGCTCTCATCTTCTGAATAAATACAAATAGCATAGCATTTAGTGAGCAGACATGGGAGAGCAGCAGGCAAGCTAACTATAAGGGACTGAAATGGTGAAGAGTTCTAGGTGTCCGAAAGACACAAGATGCAAAAAAAGGCTTAGGAAAATGATGCAGCATGAGACAAGAGCAATTCCCTGTTCTGACCATCATTGAGCATAGCTGGTTCTGTACTGTGGTTCATCCTCAGAAACGCTTTTGTCTTTCCACTCCCCTATCCTCAGAGTAATCATTACTGAGAGAAGCTTATTTTATTTTGAGCTCAATAAATGTGTAAGCAGAGGAATGAATGCATGATGGGACACAAAATGAAATGACTTTGTGAAAATCCTGTTTGAGAAACCCAAATCTTTCAAGGAAAATAAAGAGCATTGCATTGTATGTTCCAGGCAATATTTAGAACAATTAAATCTACAGATCGAAGCAATGCTCCGGTATTTATGATATAGTTCATCTACTTATGCCCTTGTCTGTGGTATCTGTTCATTGTTTCATTCTTCTCCTTACTGTGGTGGCTGCACAGTTGTCTTCACTCTTTCCTTGAGGGCAAACATGAATTCCGAAATGCTTTGCTAAGAGCTCCATGAATAGAAAGGTAAATGAAAAAGAATGAGCCATGGCATTCTATATGAGCTGATTGCCTGCTCTCTCTTGGTCCTGTGGAGTGATCTTCCCAGCTTGGCTCAAGATGTCTTCCAGTGAATAGCCTGGGTTTCAGGACTCCTGGAGCTATTCATGAAGATTGGAGGCAGGGTGTTCTTTCCATTGACTAAGAAAATAACACACATTGCAAATAGAACAACGCTGAGATCAAGCACAACTTAGAAAGAGGGGAGAGAAATCAAAAGAAAATCAAAATTAGGAAGATCCCTGTGTTGACCATTAGAAACAAGTCCTGACCAACTGGAAGCATTCTGGAACGTCGCACACTTGTAGGGATGGGAAGCTGTGTTCTTCTGTGGGTTTTATAATATCAATAAATAGCAAAGAATCTAAGGTAAATAGCTTGTCCTTCAAGAATGATTTTTGGGCCAGCAAGATGTCTTAGTGGATGAAGGTGATTGCCACCAATCTGACCTTCCAAAGCTCAATCCTAGAGTCCTGCAATATAGAAGGAAAAAACTGACCCCATAATGCTGCCTTCTGACAACCACGTGTGCGTTTCAGGCATGCACGCACAAACATAAACATGTAAAAGTAATTTTAAAAAGAATCCTTTCTTATTTCCTAAGTATCCAATTTTCTACCGTGCACATGAGTTTTGTGACTATTACTTTGCATCAACATTTATTCTAACTATTTAAAGTCTTCCTGTAAAAAGAAGAGAATCAAGTGCTCTGCATATTATTCTAGTTAGTTTTTCACTTGGTGTTATAAATGTCAGTACCAAAAGCACCTCGGAGGAAAGGTTCTGTATCAGCTTATAGGTGACACTCTCCTTCATGGAAGCCAGGGCAGGAGCTCAAGGCAGGAACTTAGAGACAGGAACCATGGAGGAACACTGCCTATTGGCTTGTTCCTCTGTCCTGCTCTGATACCTTCCTTATACACCCGAGTCCCATATGTCTAATATGCAGGATAGCTGATATATGACCTACCAAGGCATCGTGACCCACAGGTTGAGAACTGCTACTCTCAACTAATGTTCTTTATTTTTCAAATTGTGTTTAAAGTACATGACTTTCAGTTCTGATGAACAAATGATACAGTGAGTGAATTGCCAAGCTTTATTTAGTAACTAGCACAGAATATAAGATTATTTCAAAAAGCTTTTTGGTCAGCAAAATCAACTGTGATGCTGGCTTTGAGCCAACACACATATTGCTCATTTCTCTATGGGACGGAAAATTCATGTTTTGCTCTTGGAAATCTGTAATGTTTATCCCCACTGAGAACATTTGTAGTGATGATTATGTTGATATGACCCATATTCACATTGAAATTGCTCTCTAAATGCCATTCATTAATAATTCTTTGATCATCTTTGTGCTTCACAAAATTGATAAAATTGCTTTCGCTGTTTCTTTCTAGTTTAAACCCTTTGGTGTTCCTCTGGAGATTTTATTGATAAACTCTCCCTTAAGCATACATCCAAATTAAATGTGAGAACCTGAAGCTAAAAGAAATTGCTTCAAGGCAATGATTCACTCAGATGAAAAATCAATAGCAGTTTCATTAAGGAAGGAAAGACAGCTCAGACATACTACAACCCAGCCTGCTTCCTACTGAAAGCAAAGAAACAATTGTTAATTCTGGCTTTTCTATCAGATATAATGTTCCTGTCCTAGTAAACTGCCTACTCTATAACAAGGCTGCATGTATCCCTTTGAATCTGCTGGACTTTTGATATTTTGAAAGATTAACGGTTATTTAAAGCTGCATTTCTTTAATAATGTATGCCATGCTGAGCCCACCACAAATAAAATCATTATCATCACTGAATCTTGCTTGCAAATTTAAATTAGCTAAATTACAAATTTCCTTCTAAAATATACTCCAATTCTTTTCCCATATATTGCTTAGTTGGTAGGTGGTGTGATGGACAGACAGATAAATGACAGCTGGATAGGAAGGTGGATTGATGGACACATGAGTGGTAGAGAGCAGGAGGGGAGGGAGAAAGGAAGAAAGTACAGAACTAGAGGTGGGCATAGTGACATGTATACTTCCCAACTGTATGTACGATTCAACTTTCTCTGTTTTTTTTATCTTTAAAAAGATTGTAATGATGGTTACTATGAGAATTTAAATAAGTTGTGCAAAGTTATATAATGCATATTTATCATTGTAGATATTATATAGTCATAGAATTTTGAGCCATAGCATTTTAACATTACTAGAAAAAAAATGAAGATAAAGGTAAGGTCAAAGCAATGAAAATTTCAAAATACAGGGGCTGGAGAGATGGATCAGCGATTAAGAGAACTTGCTGATCTTGTGGAGGACCAGAATTTGGTTCCTAGTCTTTGTGTTGGGTTGTTCACAGCCACCTATAACTTCTGCTGCAGGGAATCCGATATCTTACTTTGGCCTCCATGGGTACCAACATACGTTCAAATATACACACACATATGTGTGTGTGTGTGTGTGTGTGTGTGTGTGTGTGTGTGTGTGTGTGTGTAGTAAGTCTTGAAAAAGGAGAAAATTTCAAAATGTCATTTAGGGAATAGAACAATTCAAGGTAAAATATAATTACATTATTTGCTACAAGAAACTCAAATGAGGTCACTAAGATGAGATTTAGACTGTGTGGGTTAAGAGATGCCACAAACATAGACTAGCTTCATTTTAAGATAGTATTGCCAATGGACAGAATATGCATTAATCTTTTCCAAGACCTTTTGATATAGAAAAGATATTCATAGGAGAGCTACACTGTGCTCAAAAATAAGTTAAGGGACTTAAAATAATCTTTTCCAAAGGAAGGTGAAATGGTTACTTTTTCACAGTGTGGAAATGACCAGAGGGCTCAGTCAAGAGATGGAGTCAGGATCTTATCTGTTGCCACACTCCAGTGCCAGGTATAAACATCGTCCAATAATGCCATCTCCCAGGGTAGCAGTAGGTGATGTAAGTGTCAAAGAGTTTTTAGAAACTTTATTACAATATCCTGTTTCAAGTTCTAAGAAGGTTAGCTAGCCCATCCAGTCTTGTCTTTTTTGTTCCTTTTTTTGTTTGTTTTAAATGTTCCTCTCAAGACTCATGAGATTTCTTTGAGTAATAGGCAGGCATGGCCGCTAACATTTGCTGTTTTTCTTAGCAGGCAGGCATTCTTATGGACACATTGCAGGGTCTTACATATAACTCCTTTCTCACATGCAGCATGGAGGGCTTGCCACTGTCACGGTCTGGATTTCACCGAATCTCAGAGAGATTAGCTACCTGGCCAAGGATTACTCAGTGCCACAGCTCAGTCTCCAAACTACCCCTGAATCTGAGTCAAGACACAGCGTTTTAAAAGAAGTGCTTAATAATTTTGGATGGTTGTAAAAAATAACCTAAAATTAAATATAGATACAATTTTTCCTAACAAAGTCAATAATTTATGGTTTCTAGTAATATATTAAGTACATATATTTAGATTATTTTTTAAATGTCTTCAAAACTTCACACCCTGTCTTCCTTCCTTTCTTCCTCCCTCCCTCCCTCTCTCCCTCCCTCCCTCTCTCTCTCTCTCTCTCTCTCTCTCTCTCTCTCTCTCTCTCTCTCTCTCTCTCTCTTTCTTTCTTGAGACAGGGCCTCATGTATCTCAGTCTATATAGCAAAGAATGACATTGAACTTTTGGTTCTCCTACCTGTACATCCTAAGTGCTGGGATTTCAATCACATGATTTTAGGTTTATGAGCAGCAGAGATTAAACTCAGGGGTTCCTGCTCATCCCCACTTAGCCCAATAGTTTCTTAATTGCCATTAGTGTAAATTTTGCTACAGAGTGACTTCATTTTCCTAAAATGATTATTTCCAAATATACCCATTTTCTTACAAACAACATAATGTCAGTGTTCTAGGACAGAAAAGGTTCCATTGTGCATATGTAATATGCACTTTCTATTCATTCCTTTGTTGATCAACACTTGGGTTGGCTCTACAAATTAGTTGGGCAGAGCATTAAGAAAAACGCAGATGGTCAAGTACTTCTGTGCTGTGTTGACTCAGAGTCCTTCGGCACGATATCTAGGAGTGCAGTAGCTGGGTCACATGGAGGTCTAGTGCTAGTTTTGTGAGGAATACCATACCGCTTTCCATCGTGGTTGTTCTAGTTTACACACCACCAATAGTGTCTAGGAGTTCTTCTGTCCACATCCCCACTCTTTTTTCTTGACATTACAATCTTGTTTGTGGACCCCAAAGCCCCCATCTATAACCTGGGCAATTAGAGTTACCCAACCTGTGGCAAGAGACTGTTGTTCTGAGCTTTAAAAAATAGTTTGCAGAAACTCCCAGAGAGCTGACATGCAGTGAGACACTAGATTTTCTTTTTCATTTTCATAAGGGAGTTTATTTGTTTTGATAATCAGCTTTTTTTTACAGGGGCACTTTTTACCATGTTATGATTTTTATAAATAGTGAGATTTCCCTATGTCAACTTTTATAGCTCAAGATAACCCCTTTGTCAAATTTGCTTAAAATCTTCCCTTGTGAATAATAGCACTAGCATCTCTTGCTTTGTCCCATCCCCAGCCCCCGCATGTAAGTGAAAGTATATTCACTGTGTCAGTATTTGCATCTCTTGTAGAGTGGACTGAAATAGCCTCGTTTGCGGAGTTTGTTGAGCAGGGATGGAAGGGGCTGATGGCAGTCTGGCTGTGTCTGTGGACTCACACAACACTCTTGTCTAATTGAATCAGTGAGTCATCCTCCATGTATTGAGCTCAGCTGAGGGTTAAGGTTGGTGGGGGTCGACTAGGCACTTTAACCAGAAAGGAGCATCTGCTCTGCACGTAAGTGGTGTGCACCCCTAGCCTCTGACCGGTCTAATGGACTCTTCTCTCCATCTCGACTATTGAACAGTGAGTAGTCCACAGATGGGGACATATTTGGTTTCACTTCTCCCTGCTCCCACAGATGAAACCTGTGTATGATCAGATCCATAAATTATTTAAGGGGCAGTGCCTATGTAACCTGAGCCATAAGTAAAAGTTGGCCCACCGTCTGTTCTGTCACCCTAGAAGACTCTTTATTTTCCCAAGGAAATAGTCTATCTTGTGAGCTGACATCATCCGAGTTATAAAAATTCAAATGCACCGTTAGCAATTTCTTTTCTTTGGCATGAAGACCCAGGTATAATATCTAAAGGCTTAACATTCCTTAACTGGAATATAATGGTTTAGGATTAGATGGAAGAAACTTCACAGAACACACCTGTAGTTCCAGAACACCGCGAATACTTACACTCTGAACAAATCGGGATCTGTAAACAGGATTTTTTTTTCATGGATTCAGAAACATTCATGCTTTATTTATTTGTTTTATCACTGGTGAATTTGGTTTTCTTATATGTATTTGCTTGTGGGTTTAGGGAAGAAGCACATGAGACAGGCTACAGAGATTGTTATTATTATTCTTTTTTTGGGTGGTATGTTTGTGTGTGTGTGTGTATGTGTGTGTGTGTGTAGGCCAAAGGTCTCGTGTGTGTGTGTGTGTGTGTGTGTGTGTGTGTGTGTGTGTTCCCTCAGGTTCACTTTGTGGAGAGAGTCTCTCTTTGGCCTGCAACAAAACAAATAGGTTATGCTACCTGACCTCCCTGAGGATCAGCCTGCCTCTGTCTCAGGTACTTCTGCTTTGCAATGTAAGCATTCTACCAAATGAGCCATGTCCCAAATTCTGCAGAGATTACTCTTGCATAATCTCTTTGGCTTATATGTGAAGGACTTCAGGCCTAGGGACAAACCTGACGTTCTGCAAGCCGCAGATTATGAATCAGAGCACAAATCACCAGGACTCCTGGATGATGAAGACGCTATGCATTGTGTCACCTCCCACCACACATCCTATTTTAGGAAAGGAGCCACGACTGATTGTCTCTCTTTGTCACCTTCCCCACTCTGGTTTCAAGGAGTTGAAATGGAAAAGTACAGAGGAACTCAATCCATCTTCCCTTTGCTCTTACTGAATCACCTTGCCAAATATAGTTGCTGCCTTCTGTCTGTTCCTATCCTCATCTAGATGAGACCTGTCCCCTGAGCCTGCCCTCTTCTTTCTGTCTGGACAAGTGTAAATGGAGATATTAGGGTGCACTCTGGCTGGTGACCTGGAGATTGACAGGTATAGGCCCAGTGCCTTAAGGGCTTCTAACTTCCTCTCCCTGCAGGAAAAGATGGCAGCTGGACAAGCTGGGTGTTGCTGCTTCTCTAAGCAGTTTTTGCTTGATGCTGTAGAGACAAGAAGGCTTCCTGTGGCGGGGAGGAACGTGGCAGCTTCCATGGTCTTCCGGAAGGGCAATGTTAAAAGGATTTGCTTATCTTAGTTTGTCTGCCTCTATTTACCTATCTCTACCTATCACTTACCTGTATTTTCCCATATAACTATCATTTGTTATCCATCTGCTTAGCTTCATCATCTTTCTTATTTATCATCTATCTCTCTATCATCCATCTGTTCTTTGTATGTATGTATGTATGTATGTATGTATGTATGTATGTATGTATCTGTCTGCTATCTGTTTAGATTTCAAAGGACAGTAGTGTTTCAGTATGCTAGTTAGATGACTTGGGTGAATAAAACCGACAGATTCTGCTTCTACTGAGTGACCTTGGAACATGAATTCAGTGTGACAGAGTCAGGAAGACTTGGCATTCTCTCAGGGAGGCAGTTACAGCCCAAATATTCCTCAGCTTTCACTCACCTTATAACTGTTTAAGAGTGGATTCAAATCTAGTTCCTTCTATCAGTTCCTCCATGCCCTAGAGCAAAAACACTTTCCAGTGATGAATTACTTAAAAATGCATGCCGTTTAAGGCAGAGAGAGTAAATAATGGGCAATTCAATAGCTTTAGTCCTTTTTACTTTCTCCAAGCTCAGGACTAAAGATGGCACACACATAAAACAACCACAAAGCAGCCAATGTCTGGAAAGTAATGCCACGGAGTGCAGTTTTTTCTTCTGCCAAATGTATCCTGATTATTTCTTGGTAATTAGAAGTAGCCTTGGACAAGATACAATTTGGAAATTTCCTTTGTAATAGTAGTTTTCTTGCTTCCTTAACCACATTTCTTACCTTTTAACAGTTTGTTAAATAGAAAAATGGGTTTATTTAGATGAAAGTATAGTAGTGACTTTATAATGTTAGTTGCTTTTCATAGAATTATTTACCCTCCATAGTTTTATTCTAAATGTGTAAGACCTTATGATCCAGTCAGGTAGGTCTGTCCTAATGGATGCTCAGAGCAGCTATTCCTCTGGGGACCCACAAATAGCACCACCGGCAGCATTCTTATTATATTAGAGGCTGCTTTTCTATATTAGCATGATCACAGAACAAATACTGTGAGCTAAGCTGAGGACGGTGAGAAGTAACTCTCGAGAAAAGCAGAAGGTTGAGCATTTGTTCCATGTGTTACTTAGTTCAGTCGTCTTAAGGACTGGGTGATAATTCCAATACGCATTTTCTTGACCTTTGAGACTTTAGAAAAAAAATCCTGCCCTTTTGTTTAATTGTAGAATGAATTAGTGGGTCTATGGGAAGGAGCTCTAGGAGCTGGAAATACAGAAGGTTTTGTTTTTATAGCCAGCCATTTGCAAAATAGTTTGAACTATAATCAGAAGAACCTTAAGCAAGTCCCACGTTGCTTCTAGATGGTGGAATTCAGGGGCCTCTTTGCCTATTACCTTGTTGACTGGTCATTACTCCATATGAGGCATCTGATTTTCGTGGAACCTCATTGAGCTGTAAAGATCTTGGAGAGAAGAAGAGTGAGGGTGGCTTTGGTGCATTTAGCATTCATTTCTCTTTGAGTCTTATGCTCTCATTTCAGATATGCGTTGCTGGCCATTAGCAAAGGAATAAAAACTGCTCACCACTCTCTGCGATTTCTGCTCTTATTTCTCACCCACTCTTTGGTCTCTTGGTTCTCAATTACTTATTTGCCTTCCCTCCAGGTTAGTAGGAACAACCATGTCCAAGGTGACTATGTCTAGCATGGATTTTCCTTCTCACTTGACACTAGACCCACCCTGAGGACTCAGTATAGATGGCTGGTACAGCCGCCATATTAAATTTGCTTCAATTCTATCATGCCATGTGTATTATAACCCTTTCTGTTGACCGGTATATTGTGATATTGCCCTATATCTCCCAAATTGTTTCTACTGAGACCGTGAACTGTATGCCCATTCCTTAGTTTAGGATGATGGAAAGAGGGGTTTAGGAGGGGCTTAACAAACTCACAGTGTTTTAGATGGGGCATTCAGTTAGTTGACGCTAAGGTAGCACCCTGAATCAATTGTCTCTTTGACTGATCATCCTGAAAATGTCTCTGCACGCTGTACATCTCTCCTTATCTTCTTCAGCTCCCAGGGAACCTGAGATATCAATATGAAACACACATACCTTGCTTGCAAAATTTGATATATGAGGTCTCAGAGATAATTTTGACAAAAGTTTATAGTTTTCTAAAAGAAATTCTCAAGCATTATGAGAAAATAAAACTGCTTGTGGCTAATGTCTAAACATAGCCAACTTTTTCAACGAAAAGGATGCAGGTACTTCCACACGTTTATTGTTATGCCAGAGTCCAGAGGTGTTCAGTAGCATCTGGGGGGATGTGTTAGTTATTTATTCCATTTATTATCATTTAGTTATTATTATTAGGATAAAAGCACACTGACTTGAGGAAGGAAGGGTTTACTCTGCCTCACAGTTTGAGGATCCAGTCCTCCATGGTATGGAAGACTCACATTACATCTGCAGTCGGGAAGCAGAAAGAGTTGAATTCTGCATCTGTCTCAATTTCTTCTTTTCATTAAGTCCAGAACCACAGAGCATGGGATGGTGCTGCCCACAATATGTGCCTCTTCACTTCAGTGGATCTAATTCAGGTACTGTCTTGTAAATTTGCCCAGAGATGTGTCTCCTAGGTAATAGTAAGCAGCATCAGTTGGTAATCAGGATTGATCATTACAGATACACACTATCTCACCATAAAGTGTTTGGGTCGGTATGCTGCTCATGCTCACATTATTGTACAATTCCATCCCCAGAGCCTCGGAGTTGCACAAGAACTGCAGGTTACACCTACTAAACACCTTCCCTCCCTTCCTCCCTCCTTCCCACCTTCCCCAGCCCCCAGTAATCATATTCCTGGTTTTACAGCTGTAGATACAATACATGAATAGATCGCAGACCATTTTTCCTGCGCTTAGCTTATTCCCTTACCATAACGTTCTAGAAGTCCATCTGTAGTGTAGGATGCAACAAGATTTCCTCCTGTATAATTGTTATATAAACTATATATTATGTATATATAATATTATGTATATATATGATATATTATGTATTATATATACATATAATTACATTTTCTCTATCCACTTATCAGTTGCAAAATTTCTTTCCTCCTATCTCTGCTCTATTTTAGTAATATTGTACTGAAATGGTTGTGGGATATTTATAAATTCTTTTGGATACAAAATCAGAAATAGAAACCCTATGCTAATTTTATTTATTTAACGTGTGTATGTGTATTACGTGTTGTTTTACTCTTTGGACTTTTTTTGAAGGACGCATCACCCCGCTCCCAAATAAACAACACAGAGGCTTATTATTACTTATGTATGATTGACCCTAACTTGGCTTGTTTTTTGTCAGTTTTTCTTACATTATCCTGACTGCCTCTGGTCTCTTTTCTTTCTCCATTTCTGTATATCTTTCTTTCCTTCTCACTCTGTGACTGGCTGGGTGGCTGGCCGCTGGTGTCTTGCTCTCCTTGTTTTTTTTTCCTTGTTCTCTTCCAGGTTTCTCCTTCTGTTTATACCCTCTGTCTGCTAGCCCCACCTATCCTTGTTCCTGTCTTGCTATTGACTGTTCATCTCTTTACTAAGACCATGAGGTGTTTTAGACAGGCACAGCAACACAGCTTCACAGAGTTAAACAAATGCAGCACAAAACAAAAGTCACGTGCCTGAAAATAATATTTCCAATGTGTGTGTGTGCATGCTTGTACACATGCATGGTACTGGGAATGAAACGAGAGAATTGTGAACACAAATGCTAGGCAAATACTTTACTAATGAACTACATCCCCAGGTCCTAATAACACTTCAAGTGCAATTGTCTTCAGAAAATCCCACACTGTTTTCCATAATGCTCACCCGATTTTACATGTCTACATATATTACAGTGTCTGGCACAGGAGACTTTTGATCATCTTCACACTCTTGTGTAGCTTTTACAACTTTGTGAAAACAATCCTTTGCCCATTCACATGAGAGCTCATTTCTCAGTTCTCTGTCCTGTTCCACTTGACACCAGAGCTTTCTCTAGTCTGTAGTCACACTGTGAATCTCTTCCTTTTCCTTGCCATTGTTTCAGGACTTCCTCCTTCTAGTCTTCAGTCTTCACCCACTCCTGTGACTGTCTCTTTTGTTTCTTTATAATCAACTTTAATTTACAGATAAAACTCACCTGCCAGGCGTGCCTTGTCAGGATTGCCCACTTCATGCAGAAACACTTGGTTAGAAGAGGCATGCCTCAGTGGGACAGCTAGGCCTGCAGACATGTGTGAAAATTAGCTTTTTCTTTGCTATGTAGACAAGAAATAACTTGAGCCCCAGACAAGTTGAATTCTAGAAGTTAATAATACTTTTATCGTGTGCCTCTGCTCTACTATACATGTCCCTTTTGACATTTAAATAATGTTGTGGAATCCTTTTTAAATAATTGGCTTCCAGGATGGAGTTTATGTTCAGTGTTCAACAGATAAGGTCATTGGTGTATTTGGAAAAGGGCTTGACTTTGTCAAGCTGGAGGACATTTAGTCAGTACCCCTGAGCAATTGGGTATTTACTTTTGAACAAGGTTGGCTTGGACAAAACCATTTTCCCTCTAGTGAGCAAACCCCACTTCAGCTGAAACAGGCAAATTGTACATAATATGTATGGATGGAGAGAAAACAGCCAGAAGACAGCTAGAGCTTAGAAGGGCTGAGGAATGACAGGAATGAAGATGGTCCACCACGTTGTTTCCTAGCTATTTCTGGGTCACCAAGCTAAAGTCTTTGGTTTTGGAGCAAGACACACTGGGGGTAGCCACACTTATCATGAGTGACCCTGGAAGTTGGGTGGAGGGAAAGGGGAGAGGAGAACAATCGATTTGTCCACAGTGTTAGCCTTGAGCTGATATTCTTACAAATTTTCTTATAGTCACACGTTTTCAATATTCTAAAAGCATCTTTGGTGGAACACAACGTGTCTATGCCTAGATTACACCAGCCATTCTCTATCTGGTGACCACTTCCTTGGTCTGCATCAAGAGAAGAGAAGAATTTAAAGGGCAGGTTTTGAAGAGATGTTCTCAGTATGAAAAAGTGATCATTTCTTTGGGGTTCAAGATCGATATAGGAAGTAAACATATTTTACACATAAATTTAAGTACCTAGGGTTCAGAATTGATCAATATACTTCTCACTTTGATTTAAAGAAGTATAACATTAAGAGATAGGCACAGGAAGAAAAACAGATGTTTTAATAGAAAAGTCATAAAAACGTTTATTACAAATCTTGAAGAGCCTAACTCAAATATATTTACACAGTGACTCGGCAGAAGTATCATAAACTATAATAACATGCAAAATGGCAAAGATACATTGAAAATTCAAGATGCCGTTTCCCCTTTATTTAAATCACAAAATCATGAAATTGTTGTTAATGTGAGTGAGCTAAAAGAATATCAGCAGAATATTAGTTACTAGAGAAACAGAAATAAAATCTAGGGGTGAGATTTATCATCTTCTTGCTTTAACTTGAACCCCTGCTGTACTGTAAACGTAATAACCATCAACATGAAAAATGTAACAGATTGATAATGCCATTGAGTTTTAATTAAACCACTGAAATGAAAAGGGCCCAGATGGGTAACTGGGAAATGTAGTTATCCTTTATGAAATGAGCAGGAGTGCCCGTTTGTTCCGTTCCTTAGGAATTAATGTTCTGCCAAAAATAGTGCCCCGTCAGAAGACTTCCTGGGAATTAATCATTTCAGTTTACAAAACAGATGGCCACTTTACTTTACTCAGTTTAGTTTTAAAACACTTATCACTCAAAATCAGCTAGTGTTCCTGTCCTGACATGGCCTGCTATGACTTCCCATGTCTGTGGTTGTAGGCAGAGACTGCTTGTTCCCTGCCACCCAGGCCCCAAATTATCACACAGAAACTGTATTAATTATAACACTGGTTGTCCAATAGCTTAGGCATATTCCTGGTTAACTCTTATATCTTAACCCATTTCTATTAATCTGTGTACACCATGTGGTTGTGACCTACTGGTAAGGTTCCAGAGCTGTCTCCTACGACAGCTACATGGTGTCTCCCTGATCTACTTACTGTGTGTATATATATATATATCTTCTAGCCTGGCTATATTCTGTTCTGATATAGGCCAAAGAAGCTTTATTCATTAACCAATGGCAGTAAAACAGATTCACAGCATGCAGAGGGGAATCCCACATCTTGAAGTTTTCTATTTAAATACATCAATACTAGTAAAGCAGTGTCTTGTTTGCCTGGGAAGCCATTGGCAGATGTATTTTCTTCAAAATCTAAAGGATCAGTATGTGATTCGTACTAATCTTTAGGTTATGCAAATTCACAAATGGAAATAAATTAACCTGCTCCCAGAGAAGTCATTGCATTGGGAGACTTCGGGCACTTGTCACATTGGCATCTACTGACAGCAGGTCAGTTAGGACCTGGAGAAATGGTATGTGTACTTATTAGTCTGATGGAAATATGTATTGGCTACTTAAGCTTTGACGGGTGAGGTTGTCACACAGCTGTAGAACATGTTGCGGGTGTGTACAAGAGCACATTGCTGACCCATTTTATCCAACCGCAGCCCCAGGTCTGCCCTTGGGACAGTACATGCTATAGCTGTAGCAAACTCGTGCATATTTCCAGTCCTGGGCCCCATCATATGACTATACAAAGATGACCTTTACCAAGTGGCAGAACTGGAATTAAATGTTAAATTAGAAACATAGCATTTTCATGACAGCTACAGAGAAATGAGACATATGAGTTTAATCACGGAACAATTTTTTTTCTCCTACTTAACTGCTTAGAATATGGAAGCAGGTGATCCTTGGTTTGCAAAGAGCATGAACAGAGACTGTTTGCTGTTGAGTCTGAACTATGCCTGACACCATGTGAAAGATATTTTGAAGATATGTCAGTGCATTGAAGCATTTGTAATCTAAATTGAGAGATGACAGAACCAAGAAAGAATCATGAATTTGCATGCAGCAGAGTCTACATGAATGCTGTAAGCATTCAAGGAAGGGAGAGATCAGTCAAAATTGCATGTAAAAATAAAACAGAGTGGAAACATTTGACTCTGTGGAATTATTGGATTTCATGGAGAGGGGATACTATTCAAGGTAACGAGATTAGCATAATTTGAGGCATGGAAGAAAATGTGCCATGGTCAGGCAATTTCAAGTATCCTAGAAGAAACATTCATCTTAAGGAATAGTACAGATAAGAGGCAGGTCAGACACTGAAGAAACTATACAGTGACAGTGCTTCGGTGTCTTAATGACAAGCTGGAAAAGGTCCCTGTTGATTCTTGAGGCTGTGATGGAAAAGCATGGTGGCAAGAAAATTAAACTGAAAGGGGTGTCAGTTATTGAGGTTGCAGCTATCTAAGCTGATGGATGCATTTGAGGAACAAATATTTATGTATTTAAGCAGATATAAGGATATATTAACCCCCGATAGTGGGTAATTCAAGGTGTTGGCAAGGTTTTATAGTTTATATCTGTTCTGGAAGATGGCCTAGCTTTCAGAGGACAGTCCAATGGCCACCTATCTCAGTGTGGGCCATTAAGATTGCCTTCTCAGATTTTCATCTGATTGGTTAGGAAAATAGTGTCTTTTCATAAAGACATAATAATGTAAGACCAGGGTTAAGGAGCTGATGCTTGAAGGAGTTGAAACTTGAGTTAGATCACAAAAACTTATAGGAAAGCTGGGCTGGTGGACTGTGTCTGTAGTCCCAGTCCTAGGAGTGAGGGGAAGAGATGGGAACATCTATGGAGATCATTGGCCAACTAGTTTAGCAAGTCAGGGTACTTCAGAATCAATGAAAGATGCTCTTCTCAAAAAATAAGGTAGAAGGTTGGAAGATGGCTCAATACTGCTATGCCAAACGACCTGAGTTCAACATGGAACCCACGTGATGGAAGGAGGTATTGTCCTCCGATAGTCACAAGTGTGTCATGGCACATGTATAAGGACATAATAAAAAATATAAGATGAGGATTAAATGAGGAAGACATCAGCCTCCAACCTCTGACTTCCAAATGTATAAACACATTTGAGTGTGCATTTCCACACCCAAACCCACACACACATGTACATATGCTACAAACCTCCTCCAGCCACACACAAGATCTGCCTGCCAACTATTATTAGAACTTCCCAGAGCTCAAGTCTGAGAGACAAAGCCAGACTTTAGAAAGAAGTTGTGATTATATCAAGGACTAGAGGATTGGAAGGGAACCATATGCATATGTGTGAATATGTATATTTATGCATGTAAACATTCTGCAAATATTGGTACTGCACTAGAATACAAGTCTAACTAGCCACATTTTGCAGATGAGGACATCAATGCTCAGAAAGTTGAGCAGCATGGCTAAGTGTAACATGAGGGCTGGCTTGCTCGTTGGGGTTTCTGTCCCGCCCAGTACTCCACAGCCAGCAAGCCCCATAGAAAATCACACAGAGAGTCTACATTAGGTTATAAACTCATTGGCCCATTAGCTCAGTCTTCCTACCAGCTCCCATAACTTATATTAACCCATTGTTCTTATCTATGTTGGCCGGTACCGTTTCTCAGCCAGGCAGCTCACATGCTGGTGGACTGGCAGGAGTGCAGGAAGAGCTTCCTTCTTCCCTGTTCTCCTTGCACCACCTATACTTCCTGTCTGGTTTTCCCACCTATACTTCCTGCCTGGCCAATCAGTGTTTATTTAAAACATGATTGACAGAATACAGACAATTCTCCCGCACCAGCTAAGGATAAATACATACTTACAAAGTGGATTAAGAACTGAAACCTAAATTTAATTCCAAACCAGCACTATTTTTTTGGTCATAAGATTGCTTGTCCTCTCTGTGGCTGAGGATTCTGTTCCAGCCTTGAGATTATGCCAATCATGTAGCTGAACTTTCTTTGTTCTTCCCTCATGCTGCAAAGGCATATTCATGGAAACAGCACTGCTGGGACATGCTTCTGTGCTGCAGAAAGATGGAGGAGGTTGGTTCCCCATATCCCCGTGGTTTTTAGTAGTATATAATGTAGAACAGTCTTCCTTTTAGCAACAATACTGTAAATGGCAGTTAAACACTGGCAAGGAAAACAATCTACATAATCCAGCATAGTGAAAAAAATCTAGCGTAATCCCCATGCTAACAATGAAAACTATTATTGCCCAAGAGCTCCACACATGCCACATACACACACGAAGAAGAAGGAGAAGGAGGAGAAGGAGGAGAAGGAAGAGGAGGAGGAGGAGGAGGAGAAGGAAGAGGAGGAGGAGGAGGAGGAGGAAGGGGAGGAGGAGGAGGAGGAGGAGGAGGAGGAGGAGGAGAAGAAGAAGAAGAAGAAGAAGAAGAAGAAGAAGAAGAAGAAGAAGAAGAAGAAGAAGTTGTTTTAGTAGAAAGAAACAGCTGTAGAGTAGATTGGAACTCCCTCCCTCCTCCCTCCTATTACGTTGCCTTGTCCAGCCTCCACATAAAGGCTTTTTTAAAAATTTTGTTTACGGTGTTCTGTCTACATGTATGCCTGCAGGCCAGAAGAGGGCACCAGATTTCATTACAGGTGGTTGTGAGCCACCATGTGGTTGCTGGGAATTGAACTCAGGACCTCCTGAAGAACAATCAGTGCTCTTAACCTCTGAGCCATCTCTCCAGCCCTAAGATTCATTTATTTATTATGTATCAGTGTTCTGCCTGCATGTATGCCAGCAGGTCAGAAGAGGGCACCAGATCTCACTATAGAGGGCTGTGAGTCACCATGTGCTTGCTGGGAATTGAACTCAGGACCTCTGGAAGAGCAAGCAATCAGTGTTCCTCTGGAAGAGCAAGCAATCAGTGTTCTTAACCTCTGAACCATCTCTTCAGCCCCCATATGAGGCTTTTGCCTTGTCTTATTGTATCTCGTTTTGTCATGCTTGGTTGTTGTCTCTTGGAGGCCTGCTCTCTTCTGAAAGGGAATTCAATATTGTTCTCTAATGAGTTCTTAACTAGGAAATAAAGGATAAGCTCAGATCTATTATGATGGCTGCCTAGTGGCAGGAGTAGATCTGGTGCGGAAGGGGACATGCCTTGAGAGGCAACAAGAGGGTCAGTGTTACAGATGACTGTGAGCTTCCTTATGTGGTGCTGGGAACTGAACCCTGGTCCTCTGTAAGAGCAGTGCACAGCACTAATCCCAAGCCACTTCTCAGCCCTATGACCAATATTCTGACAAAGCCAACTCTAAGTACTTGTGGTTCTGACTCTGTGCAGGTACACTTGTAGGCTACTCTCTTCTTGATATACACCCAGTTCTTTGTATGTGGCCGCTCAACTTACAATTTTCAGACTTTAGGGTGGTCTAAAAGCATGTAGTGAAAAACCTAACTTGAAACATTGAACTTTAATCTTCCCTTGTGTAAACCAGCCTTTGGTTAGATAATCTCAAGGCTCTCAGAAAGGAAACAGTAAACCAATACTATTCAGTTCACCTTTATTAGACTAAAAGCTTGGTAGATGAGGAATAGTAAATGCATTTTCAACTCATGACCTTTCTGACTTAAAACTGTTTTTATCAGGACATAAGCCTATTGTAAATTAAAAAATACATATGAATATATCTCATTTTAGGCTGCTGTAATTTAATTGCTTGAATTTAAACTATATGGCATATATATATATATAGGCTCACAGTAGGTAAGTATGAGGCACAATGGTAGTTTATTTTTTTAAGCATATTCACGAAAAGTTGCAAAAATTACAGGGAGTGAAAGGCGATAGGGGGACTGGAGAGATGGCTCAGTGGTCAAGAGCACTTGTGAGTCTTCTAGAGAACCTGTGCTCAGTTCCCAGCACCCACATCAGGTGGATCATAACTGCTTCTAACTCCAGCTCCCGGGGTTCAAACGCCTCCTTCTAGCCTCCACAGGTACCACATGCATATGCACAAACCCACACATAGACACACATGCATATACATAATTTTTTAAATACATCTTATAAAAGAGAGAAGGAAGTCATCAAGTATGTGAATAAATACTAAAGTTAATTCTTGAAGTAGAATTACTTGAGCCAGGGAAAGAAGAAGCAGGAGCACTGAAAATAAGGTAAAGATCTTCTGCAGGAGGAGAGATGGGAGACAAGAGGAAGTGAGACACCTGGCAGGTCCTGCCCCTGCCTCTGTGGGGTGGTAACATCTAGGAGAGATGTGGTTGAGGAGGCACTGCAGCCAGCACAATAACCATGACAGGATGGCAAGGTTTTTTTTTT
>JAQHUG010000333.1:960585-987269 GCA_028555095.1 Dicrostonyx torquatus | reverse complement strand
TCTATGAAGAATTTTGTTGGGATTTTAATGGAGAGATGGCTCACCCGTTAAAGGCTAGGCTCACAACCAAAAATGTAATAGTCTTTTGTGTAGTTAATTCCTTGTATCCTTAATTACCCCACATCACTTGTCTTTCATCTGAATCACAGAAATCAAGGGTTTGCACAAGCTTTTGTGTCGCAGTTGTGATTGTACGAACCTAAATGATAAGTCTAATTGAAAATCTGAACCAGTTCCTCATCGCTTTCATTGACCTAAAACAACAGATGAGTAAGAGCCCAGTGTGAAGCCCGGTGTTTCCTCCAGACTTGCATCGTTCACTTGGGCTATTAACTGAGCGTTCTAAGCTAGAAGTGTTTTAGTTTTCCCATTTAAAACCTACATCAGTTCAAAATTCAGATGGTCTGTCGGGCAGCTATTCTTTGTAAGCCCAGTCCACACAAAAGGCATTAGTCTAATTAAATTAGGAGCTATTAAAGCTACAAATTAGCATACTAACTTAGAAAAATCGATATCTTATTAGTTTCAAAATCTTTTATCTAACTCCTCTTGAATCCCGTTTTTTTGTACTAAATGACATGAGAATTGATTTAAAGCTTTCCAAAAATTGATGATCAATAATTGTTTTCTAGTAAGAAAGAAATTCATTAACTTCTACACTTACCACACCGACACATATTCTCATTGAAGTCTCTCCTAATCACCACATTATTCTTGGCTGGAAACACATTAGCTGTAAAAATTCATGAAATGAGAAACATAACATTATAAAGACTGTGTTTAGGTATAGTCGTTAATGGATTGTGCAGAGCTGTGGAACGCTCTCTTATTTCCAGTAAAAATAAATTTATGTCTTCCATTGTTTTACACTTAAACATGAATAGTTCTGCGCCTTTATCATTGTATAAACAAATTATTGCCAAATGAATTTGTAGACCCTCAGAGTTCTGATATTTGCAGCAAAGTGTAGGAAGCTCATGCCTCCGTGCGTGTAGGTACCCAGTAATTGCATGTGTTCGAGGGATGGCGGAGATTTGAGAAGAATAGATTACTTAGCAGCATGCACTTGAGAAAATAACTGTAGTGCAGCCACGAGCAACTAGGCATGCGTATGTTATTCCTTCATTTTGGTTTTACAGATTATCTATGATGTGTGTCTCTGTGTGCTTGCGTGAATGTGTGCCACATGTGTGCAGATGCCTGTGGAGGTTGGAAGAGTCAAGTTCCCGTTAGCTGGAGTTCCAGGTTATTGCAAAGCCGTTCCATGTGGATGCTGGGAATTGCACTAGGGTTTTCTGCTAGAATAACAAGTGCCCTTAACTGCTGTGCAATCGCTCCAGCCCCCAAGTTATTGTAGAATTTAATATATGATTTGTTTTGGGGTATATTTAATGTTTAATAATTTTAGCCTCTTGCAAAATTTCTACCAATTTGTTCTGTAAAATGTGAAGTAATTTGTAATTATATTTTTTCCAGAGTCACAATAGAAAATTAACTAATTGGCACACAAATTAGTAATTATTTGTGATTTATTAATTCCCAGAACTTTCAAGAAACTTTTAAAGTTATGTCACTATTAAAGATGTTTGTATTCCTCGGGCTACACGTATATTATTTACTAGGACAGTGATGGTGGGAAGGGACTTAGAGATTATTAGAAAATTACAGGCTCTGTTCCAACAAGCTTGTAAAGACTATTAAGAAAAGATGTAGATATAAAACTGCTTTCTTTTAATCACTCTGACTGGAGTTAATATTTAAATTTGTATATGTGTAGAATATATTTTCTTTTTACCTTTGGAGATACGTATTTACTTAACTGTGACAAAATCTCTCTTTCTCCGTGTGGCCAAGGCTGACCTGGGGATCACGAGGTGTCCTAGGTTGACCTTGAGCTTTCCATGATTGTCCAGGAGTCTGCTAGACACATTGTTGATCTCACTATGTCCACAACTGAAATAGGTCAAGGCAAATGCTAGTGTTGATGGTAACTGTTCTCTGTGCTGAAGAATGGAGATCAGAATATTGCTTTATCTGGGGTGGGGGGTTGATGATAACTCTTACTTGGGACAGTGCCTGGTGTGGAAGTGGGAGGACCTGAGCTCTGACTCCAGAACCCATGTAATAAAAGGCAGGGCAGACATTCACTTGTAATCTCAGAGGTGTTGGTCCCTGGAGTTTCCTTACCAGCTCTCCTAGGCCACAGGTGAGCTGCAAGCTCAGTGAGAAACCCATCTCAGAACAACAAGGTCGGGATTGATAGAGGAAGATAACTGAATGTCCACACCTGAATTACACACACGCACACACACACACACCCCTCATTGCCATTGTACATATACACACATTATCACATGTATATACATATATATATATGATATATATATATCACTGATATATTACACACATGCCATTTGTATATTGTTATACTACACACAAATACACACACAGTGTGACACTACATACACACATTATCATAATGCACACACAAATTAACACACATCCTGTATATACACACACCTCACACATAGATATTTCTTTCCCTTTCTTTTTAAATATAACATTTTAACATTGACTTATTCTCATTATTTTCAAAATGTATTAATTTATTTCATATATGTTTGTTTTTCCATGTGTGTGGTGTTTATTCAGCAAGTTGAAGCACACAGGACCTTTTCTTTTTCAGTCAAATGTTATCTTATTTTTTTATAGCAAGACTGTGTCCTCAGACACATTTTCTTTTTGCATTTGATGTCTTACAGTGTAGACAGGGATTTTGAAGGGAAAAATACAAGGAGGGTCTGATTGATACTGCCCCATTGTTTCTTTTCTACAGTAGAATAATTCAACAAATAAACCCATCTAACATTATGCAACGTCAAGAGGTGACTGCCAAAATAGAATGGTTGCTCACATCAAGACTCACATCACGAGAGAATTCAGGGGAAAAATAGGGAAAACAATACAATACATACTATTACAAAAACCAAGATGTATATGTGTGACTTGAAATTGTGTCACGTCTCTGATTTACTCCCCCACTGTGGTGTGGTCCTTGGTGACGTCACTCAAGATTGTACGGTTGTCACCCCAAGTATGATCTTTCCTTTCAGCAGGCTTCTCACAGAGACAATATTGAACTAATTGCCTGGACACAGCTTTCTAAAACTGCCTTGATTCAGTTTCTTTACTCAGGCTCCACGTCCTATTGAGTACCTTGTGTGTAAGGAATTTCTCCAAATCTCCTTAGTGTGTTAGTTGCTGCTACCACCATACCTGTCTCCAAGTTCTTCTCCAAGCTCTCTGCCCTGACCAGTCCTTCCCAGGCAATTTTAGCACAGAAGACATGGGAAGCACCCTTCACCCCTCCAACAGATGGCAGCACACAGTCACACCACGGTGATCTCGCCATTCATGCTTATCTGTCAAGTTCACTGCTGTGTGCACCACCATTTTGCATCCTGATCCCTTCCAAGTTTGATGTGTCCTTGGGCCACGAATGTGGGGCATGTCTTCCTGTGAGAAGGAGTCCCATGTGTCTGTCCCTTCTATGAAGGCTTCCTTTTCCATTGACCAATGGTGGTGTTTTCTTCTCTTCTCTGGGCATGCATACATAAGATTTCCTTATCTCGGAATCTACATGGATCACTATATCTCACTTTGGGAGATGGTTCTCCTCTAGCTGTTTCTCACACACAGGTGATGTCATTTAACTGTCCCACCACATGGTGTCTCCAGGCATCAGAGTGCTGGTGTTTGGTAGCCTTCTCCACTGACTCCTCTTGAAGTAGCATACAGCTTTCATTTTGTAGACCAAGGCCATGCTTTCTTACCCTGCCTAGCCACTAACCTAGCCAGGAAGTTGGGTGCAACATATTGTCCTGCTAAAGCTAGTGCCCAACTGTGTTCTTTTTGATGCTGTTAATGATAATGTCAGGGATAGCGTGTAGCCGAGACTACTGTCTTTGTATCAGGGAAAGTATTTGTAGCTTTTCCATTTTCTGCTCATTTTTAGACTTTTAGCTATTATCACATTAAAAGTGAAAAGGGAGAGGCAAAAGAAAGCCATGGGCAGATGGAAATATTTAGTTAATTGGGTATTTGAAGAATCATGGCGGTTATTTTTCTTCTCATGATAGGCAATCTCTGAAATAGTTAATGATCTTTTCTCCTTCCTTTAAATCCCATAAACAAAGAGGGAAGGAAATCATGTTTCAAATGATTTTCAGGTTGGACAGAATCTTCCATAAACAGCTTTGTCTTTTTTATAACAATGAATGCCTGTCACATGCCAGTCAGGAGTTGAGTTAACCTTTTAGTAAGTCTGTTATGGGTATGATCCCCTGGAGATGGAGGGCTTAAAACTAAGCATTTGTGACAATAGAGTGTCCTGTGCGGATATTATCCAATATGCAGATTATTTTGGTTTATCTCTCTCTTCCTTCTGTCTTCCTAGCCATCGGTCACTTCCCCTAGTAGAAGCTCTTTCATCTTTGACGGGGGTACGGGCTTGCAATAGGGGAAATCTTGAACTGATGTTTGATTCTAATATGCACTTGTGAAGCAAGAATCTGAGTAAACTCTAAAATTCTCTCTGTCCCTTGTGTGTGTGTGTGTGTGTGTGTGTGTGTGCGTGCGTGCGTTGTGTGTGGTGGGGTTTGAGAGTATGGGGGGATGCCCTGTATCTGTGGATGTCTGTATATGCTTGTGGAAAAAAAAGGGGCAACCTCAAGTGTTCATCAGGTGCTATCCACCTTGTTTTGGTTTTATTGCTTTTGTTTTGTTTTGTTTTGTTTGATTCTGAGATAGGATCTCATTTTCTCAGAGCTGGTCAAGTAGGCTAGATTGGCCAAGAATGGAAGCCCCAAGGCCAGCCTACCTCTAACTGCCCAGCTTTGGGATTACAAGTGACACTACAAGCTCTTCTTGGTTGTGGGTCTGACTGTTGAGCAAGAGCTCTTATGCTTACTCCATGAACTGCCTCCCCAGCCTTAACCTCTTAGTTCCCATGCCATCCCTGAGTATGCTTCTCACTTCTTTACATGATGCTGCATCTGTATTTAAAACGTGGGGACCTAGAATCATAGTAGCCCGATTTATATCTCTTGTGCTGTACCTGCTGTGCTCCAGCTCCCCAAGCAGGTGTCTGGAAGTCACTGCGGGGGCCATCTAGCAGGCACGTTACACTAATGTGTCGCCTTGAATTCCACTTGTAACCTTCTTGGAAATCCTGTGGTGAAACCCTCAGCTAAGTTTGCATGAATATCTCCATCTTGTTTGTTGGTTAAGACTTTCCCTTAGCAGTTTTTGTACCTTCTTCTGCCAGTAGTTTAAAAGTGGTATAATTGTAATACTATAGCCTAGATTGATGCAGGCCATAACCTATTTAATGAACACATGTAATCTGTCTTTACTGCCAAATTATCACATGTTGACTGGGTGTGTGCATGTGTGTCTATTCATATGTGCAAAGGTGTGTCTATGTGTGAATGCATGTGTATATATGAAGGTCAGAGAATAACCGCAATTGTCATTTTCCGGTGTCATCTTCATTTTCTATTTTTCACACAGGGTCTCTCACTATCCTAGACTTTGCCAAGTAGTCTCGACTGGTTTGCAGTCCTCACCAGGGATCTGCTTGTCTCTGCAGCCCCAGTATGTTGGTTTGGGGGATTGAATTCAGGTCTTGGTACTTGTGAGACAAGAACTCTAATAGCTGTAGAGCCTCCAGCCATTGACTGGCTTAAAAATATGAAGTGCAAAAGGCATGGACCACCTCACAAACCTCCAGTGAATCCTATATCCCCACTGTCTGCAGAAAAGCTGGTGACTATGGAGATTATCATCACCAGTGGTCCACCATTGCTTCCTTTATCACAAGGTGCAGTTATGCATCCTTGCCCATTTGGATGGTATCTGAATTATTTATGAGTAAAATTACTCATGGGATGTCTCTCTCCATTCCATATCACCATTAGGAAAACATGGTTATGTTTCTAAGATGAAGTTGATGGAGAGACTGAGATCCTCAGAAACAAATGACAGTGTTCTATTTCTCTTGGCCCCATCAATTGTTTTTCCATTTCCTCCAGGGGCCATGAAGAAGCCTGCTGGCCTGTGTTCATTGCTTCCAGTGATGATGAGCTGAACAAATCAATCATCCACTCTGTGGTAGATTATGTTGCATTTGGAGCTAGGGGTCAGGGAGGTAGAAGAAACCAAGCTGTGCTCGGTTAAGAGGATGACTCCGTCAGTCAAACATGAGGACCTGAGATCGATTCCCTATATCCATGTTTTAAAAAAAAGCATGTTATGCACCTGACAAGGCAGAGATGAAGGATCCCTGAGGCTCACTGGCCAGCCTGCCTAGCCGAGTCAGTGAGTTCCAGGTTCAATGAGAGATTCTGTCTCAAAGAATAAAGTGGAGACCAATAAGGGAAGACACCCAACATTGACCTCCAACCTCCATGTTCACTCTGTAGATGTATTTGAACACAAACGTCAATAGACTTTGATCTTGGTACAGATGGACATATCCAGAGACTGGGGACTAAAACAATGTTCAAAGTTGAGTGAGGGGCTCCATTGCTGACTCACCTTTAAGCCAATGGGGACCAAAAGGGGCTTGCAGTGTCCCACTGAACATCGTTTAATTGGAAAAATCATAAACTGGAGAGATGGCCTTCAAGACCTGAGCCTGTTCTGTAGCAAAGGCTGCTGCAGTTTAGGGAAATGTCTTCTGAGGTTTAGACCCCACTACCCGCAGGCTCTAAGAGGCAAAGCTCAGTTAGATGTCTCTAGTTAATGAGGTGACCTCAGTGAGGATTGTATGTCCCCATCCTCTTCCACTTTCTCTTTCACAGTCTGTCATGAATCTGAAGTGGTTTTGCTCCGCTACAGCCACAGAGTGTTTCTCTTGGTAAGACTAAGAGCCTTGGTGCCAAGCAGCTCTGAGTTGGGATCCAAAGCTGTGAGCCTAACAAGCCTTTGCTCTTTGCAAGATGATTTGTTTTAATGAGAGCAACTGATCAACACCAAAGCTACCCTCTTCATTTAATATTGTTATCATTATTTCTTCTACATACATACCCTGAGACAGACAGATAGATACACATACACAGAGACAGACAGACAGATACACGCACATACACACACACACACACACACACGGGCACAGAGCCAGTATATTTTACTATTTATATATTAGTTTTAGTTTTTCAAGCTTTATTTTATTTTTAATTATGTCTATGCATGTATGTTGGGTGGGGAGTGGTATGTACATGTGAGTGCAGTCGCCAGGGAAGACTGGCAGACCCTATGTCTCAGGTTCCCTGAATTACAGACAGCTGTGAACTACCAAAATGGGTGTTGGGACCTCAACTTGGATCCTCTACAAGGGCAACAAGCATTCTTAACCACTGAGCTGTCTCCCCTGGCCTGCATTTAACTACTAATGGTGATTATGCCCTGAATATTACTTAGCTAAAAATATTAGTATGGTTCTAATTATAATATAGTCAACTCTAGTGAGTCATGTTTTTACATCAGGATATGTGATTAGAATTCATGTATCCACACTCTTCCTGTCCAGTAGTGCTGGGGGGAAAAGCCAGATAACATCATCTTGTTCTTTAGGCAAAAAATGAAAAAGAAAATATAGCATTTCTATAAAATGAGAACAGAAAAACTCTTTAGAATTTCTTACTTATCTCTGAATTCTGTGCTTCATTTTTAGCCCATTTTGCTGGAGATACAAAGTGGCTTTGTCCTAGGGAGGAGAGTTGTCATGGGGGGTCTAAATTTTATTAGGGGTTACAGCATTGACCACCCTAGCAATAGGAGACTACAGAAGAGAATCAGTAAGAGAGGATTTTATAAGCTCCTCTGAAACTTTTCTTGTTCAAACTACGGCATTTACATACAGATGCATGGAGTTGACATGGATCAGGTCTGAATGGAGACACAATGAAGTCGCCAGGATTTCAGAGCCATTTCAGTGACCTAAACATCTCATTTGTCACAAATTCATCTCTACTGCCCCGAAACACGAGTGAGCACAGAGCCCGCAAAGAAGCATTTATTCATCACATAGTAACAATAATTCCGGATTCTTGCAAACATTTTGTTTCCCTGTGAGACTCTTATGGACATTGTCATGGACACTTTGCTTGCCTCTTCCTTAGGCCCTGTCACTCATTAATATCACCCACATTCTTAGTTTACAAATTGAAGAGATCTGAGGGACTTGCTTAATAGAAAAATGTGACAAATATATATATATATATATATATATATATATATATATATATATATATACACAGCCCTACCTATATTTCTGATTGGTGACTCAGGATTCTATTTCAGAGTCACATTCCAGGGAATGAGTGAAATTGAATTGTTTATTCAGTTAATCACTCAAATGTTACATATTGGATTATTTATTGATGGCAGTAGGTGCTGGAATATGAATAAAATCCCTGTAGTCATTGAGTTCACAATGGTGCAATCAGATATTTTTTAACAAGTCATTACACTGTTCATTATATAGTCTCCATTGTGAAATGTGCTCCAAAATTTGGATAACTGGCTTTTGGAGAAGTTTAATGGAAGAGACAGCCATCAGATTTAGCAACTGGAAAGACTCATTCCCTGCAGAGGTAGGGTGTAAGCAGAAGGCTGAAGGAAACTAGTGAACGCTAGGCTGCAAAGGTCAAGTGTTCACAGACTTCATTTACAGAGTTTCCCTCAGTTAGCACACTGGCTGCTGCCCCGCTGTGGGTTTAAGATATCACATGTGAGCATTCCCTTTCTTTTTCCTTGTATTGTTTTGTTCTGGACTCCTGTATTGTAATTGAGTGCATTTCTGTGTTCTCAAGCTTTAGCCTTGAGGAATTCGGGGACCGAACATTGGCCTCTGGTTGTCTGTTGTACTGGTTTCTGTCCTGGTCCTGTAGCAACTTGCCTGGTTTTAATTTGTATGGACATATTGTAATCTGCTTTCTTGGTTCCTGTTATCTCTCAAATCCAGATATCTGGATTAATTTTTAAATACTGTTTATATAAGCACACAATCCACCTCCCCACAACATGCCTCCTGTCCTCTTTCCAACTTCATATTATTTTATAAAATAACCCAGTAGATCTAATACTATCCAGATGCACATAGGTCTGTAGATATCCACTAGGGCATGGACATCCTATCAGTAGTTATTCTCCCTCCCAAAGAAAAGAGACTCACCATACTCCCCAGAAGACATCAGCCCTAACAATCTCCTTACTGACTCTCTTGCTCACGTGCAGGTTTGGTTCTGAAAACCACAGCGGCTGTAAGCTCATGCATGGGTTAACTGTTTTTGATTAGTTGTTTTTATTTTTGACATTGAGAATTCTTCTTTTTTTTTTTAGAGTAAAGTTAAACGTTTATTAGGGTTATGGAGGGGAAAGGGGAAAGGGGAGAAGAAGAAGAGAGACAGAGAGAGAGAGAAAGAGAGGAGAGAATTCTTCTTTAGATTAATTTTTTTAATTATAAATTGCTTACACAGTAGCAAGTTTCTTTCCTGAAGTTTCATATATTCTTAGCATTTCTCAGAGGTAACTAGGAAGATTGTATGAGAGAAAGAGGGAGAGAAAAGGAGAGGGACACAGAGAGAGATAGAGACAGAAAGAGACAAACCAATATATATATATATATATATATAGAGAGAGAGAGAGAGAGAGAGAGAGAAAGAGCACAGTCTATACAGTGAAGCCTTTTGAGAATCACTGATTAACTCCCAAGTCATAATTTAGGAAATTCTGAATTCTGCCTGTGTTAGGAACCAAAGACTTGGCAGTGAAATTGTTGGCAGTAAAATTGTGTTGTATTTCAGGCGATTTTCATGAGGCTAGAGTCCCTTGTAAGCAGACTTAGAAACAGAAATGGAGGGAACTATTGCTTGCCCAGATCTTCAACATGGCAAGTTTTGGTCCATAGCAACAAATTGCTGTAACTTAATAAACTCACCTAGTGAGGTGAGCTCCACTGCAGAAGGGAGCTGAATTTGATATGACTGACCTAATCTAGTCCATGTAGATCTTTCCTGTGTGTTAATGAGAGCATCCCATGCTGTTTATAAAGACATATGCAGAGAACACACGTGCCAGCTCAGGAAATTCAATCACAGAATCGGTCCAGATTTCCTTTGGAGTGGCAATTTCCCCTTAAAAATATTCACTGGGTAGAGGATATGAGAATATTTTAAATTTTTTAATATTTTGAGTTTTTCAGAATCTAAATAGAACTTAGATTGATATAGAAATGTCTTAAAAATATAAGTGAGGAATGCGAGCATTCAGGAAACATTGAGGAGATTTTTATCTCAATGAGGTAGCAAAGACATACTACACACAAAAATATCAGGCAGCATAAATTCAATAAATCAGGCATGGAATAAGATTAAATTTATCCCAAATTCCTTAAATATGTAAGGAAAGCATTTGCTTGAAGTTTCGAACTAAACCTTTGATCTCTAAGGTGCTCTGTAAAGCAGGCATGACTGCCTTTCAACTTGGTGTCAGCAAAATAATTCCTTTAGTTCTGGGTGAGAATGGGTCTCAGTCCTGGTTGAGATGGAGAAAAGATTGTCATATTTTACATATCTGAAAGAGTCATTTTTCCTGGGAGCATACAGATTTCCGTACAGGTTTGGCTTCTGTTTAGTCTGGCAAGCCCTCCCCCTGTAGTCGGATGCCATGGCCTCTTGTGCTACATACCTTTGTCATTTCTCCAGCAAGATTCTCGACAGAAACAATGTAGAGGAGGAAGGGTTTAGCTCAGTTTCATGCATGTGAGCAGATTATTATGTTGATATGAGTGTATGTCATGTGGCAGGAGCACAGTGTGCAGCAGCAGTGTGCAGCAGTGTGTAGTGTGCAGCAGCAGCGTGCAATGTGCAGCAGCAGCGTGCAGTGTGCAGCAGCAGTGTGCAGTGTGCAGCAGCAGTGTGTAGTGTGCAGCAGCAGTGTGTAGTGTGCAGCAGCAGTGTGTAGTGTGCAGCAGCAGTGTGTAGTGTGCAGCAGCAGTGTGTAGTGTGCAGCAGTAGTGTGTAGTGTGCAGCAGCAGTGTGTAGTGTGCAGCAGCAGTGTGTAGTGTGCAGCAGTAGTGTGTAGTGTGCAGCAGCAATGAACAGTGCATAGCAGCAGAGTGCAACGAACATTGTGCAGCAGCAGCGTGCAGCGTGCAGTGTGCAGCAGCAGTGTTCAGCATGCAGTGTGCAGCGGCAGCATGCAGTGTGCAGCAGCAGAGTGCAATGAACATTGTGTAGCAGTAGCAGGTGTGCATCAGCAGCCTGCAGTGTGCATCAGGAGTGTGTAGTGTGCAGCAGAGTGAACAGTGCACAGCAGCAGAGTGCAATGAACATTGCATAGCAGTAGCAGGCAGTGTGCAGCAACAGTGTGCAATGTGCATCAGCAATGAACATTGTGTAGCAGTAGCAGGCAGTGTGCAGTAGCAGTGTGCAGTGTGCAGCAGGGTGTGTAAAAGCATGCAATATGCAGCAACAGTGTGCAGTGTGCAGTAGAAGCATGTAGTATGCAACAGCAGTGTGCAGTGTGTAGCAGCAGCGTACAGTGTACAGTGTGCAGTGTGTAGCAGAAATTCTTTACTTTTCATGGGAGAAAAGGGGAAAGCAAGAAGAGAGGGGGAGAGAGAGAGAGAGAGAGAGAGAGAGAGAGAGAGAGAGAGAGAGAGAGAGAGAGAGAGAGAGAGAGAGAGCAGTCCAGGGATATGGACCCAAGTAGTTACTTCTATCAAACAGGTGGCTTTATTTTACTCTTTATTTTTGATATCATAATGAAATTGCCTTTCCCACCTTCCCTTTCTTCCCTACCAGCTCTACCATATACCCACTCCTTGCTCTCTTTCAATTTCGTGAACAGGGAACTGTTTTTGACTACCTCCCAATAATGTCATGAAATTCTGTTTTCATAAAAGGGTTGATCTGATTATTTTGTTGGTAGGTCAGAACCTTCGTGATGTAATTGTCTCTTGAAATGCCCTTGCAGACACATCCAGAGGTGTGCTTCACTAATTTCCTAGCATTTCCTAATCCAGTCAAGATGACAGTGATTGATGAAGATTAATCATCACAGGTCCCCTACCTGGAGCAAAGGACAGCATTAACTAGTTCTGACCAGTAGGTGTCATTTTACATATTCTGTAACCTTAGGCTGGTGTTAGCAGAAATGAATCCATCAGGTCCAGGAGAACATCAAGCTGAAGCTCCTGGCTTTCATCCAGAAACCACAAAAAGTCTGAGAATAAGCCAAGATATGGAGAGCGGGACTGAACGACCAAGCAAGATCCAGATCCTGATAGACTCACAGAGACCCAGAATTCGGCTGCAGCTTTGTTACGCTTTGCAGTTGTGGGAGCAGATGGCCATTATTTGCCTTTGGCTAGCTCAGTGGCCATTATTATTATTATTATCTTTAATTATCCATAAGTAAAGTTCTTACAATACAGCTTCTTTGTTCTAACCTAAGTATTTCTTTTCTTTGTCGCTATAGTGGATAGAACTTTCTGTGCATTTCCATGAGAACGAGACACTCTACATTGGGGTTGCAGTTGTACTCCCGTTTGTTGAGTGCTAACCTAGCATTCATGAAGCTCTAGGTTTCACCCCAAATCATATTAACCAACTATGGCGGTGTGTACGCAGGTGTATGCAAGCAAGAGGATCAGAAGTTCGAGGCTAACCTTGGCTACACATCAAGTTCAAGTCTAGCCTGGGCTACATGAGATTGTGTCACAAAATGGAGGAAAAAGAAAAAAAGGAAGGGAGTAAGAGAGTAAGGGAGGGAGGGAGAAAGGAAAGAAGAAAGGAAGGAAGGAAGGAAGGAAGGAAGGAAGGAAGAAAGAAGTGCCCTCTTTAATGAGAGAGAAATGATATCATATACATGTTAGTACTTCAAGTGGTAATAGCACAGCACTTCTTGGATAAAAGTGGACTGAAACTCAGCCTGTAATTTTCCACAGCTAGATGGTTCTTACTAATAACAGAATATATTCAGTGTAAGGGTTAGACGTGCATCATTAATGTGATGCTTGGTGCGAGCAGTGTGGTAGAGTAGATGCAGCACTCCCTCAGCATCTTCAGATCAGCTGCTAATGAATGCTTTCATTATTTGCTCGCAAAACTGAAAGTGGTGTTTAATATTTCATATATCTCAATCAGGATGGGAAAAGGTCTCCAAGTAACCAGAATAATTACTTGTATGTAGCAAAATGATGTCTAGCAAAGTTCCCATTCATATAATGGCACTGAAGTGTGTGGGAGGAATCACCAAACCTATTTCCCATTTTAATAACCACTTTAATACACTCATCAAAACAAATTAATATTGCTATATTAATTTATATTATATAAGTATGTCCAAATATATAAGTAATGAATAGAAATGAGAAGAGAAAAGAAATATTTTGAAGTTCATTAAAATATAAATAATAGAGTCTCAGCTTTAAAAAAACAAAACTGCTCTAAATACGTCTATAAAATAAAGATTTATAGTTCTGTCCTTTGAATAAGCCTCAGTCTAAATGGCTAGAAGATGAGAAGCTGTGGTTTATCGGCAGATAGGTAAAAAAACTTACTGGTGTTATTTAACTATTTATTTATTTAAAATAAATAAATTATTTTAAAGATGATTGCTTTTATTTATATGTATGTATACATCTTTAGGCATGAGTATGGATACCTGCAAAGGCCACAGGTGTCCACCCCTTGGAGTGGGAATTACAAGCAGTTGTGAGCTCCCTGACATGGGTGCTGGGAACCCAACTAGTGCTCTTGATTGTTGGGTCATCTCTCAGACTCACAAACATTTTTTGAGACAGGGTCTTTCTAGGTAGCTCTGGCTGACCTGGAACTCTATACATAGATCAGGCTGTATTTGAACTCACAGAGATCCACCTACCCCTGTCTCACATGTGCTGGGATTTAAAGCATGTGTCATCATCATTATTTAATGATATGACTGATATAACAGGACATGTTGAATTCAGATTTATTGGTTCACATATAGGATTTTCTTTAGAGAAAAATGACTCTTAAATGCTTGAATAGCATTTACATGATAGAGTGGCTATCTTGGCCTATTTCATGTTGCTATAACAAAATACCTGCCTTTGGGTGGTTTATAAATACGGGAAGTTTAATTTGCTCACATGAATGTTCTATTTGAGAGCACATACCAGATCTGGTGAAGACCTGTCTACTGCATGGTAGCACAGAAAAAGACACCAGAGTGCAAGGAAAAGTGAACTTGGTATCCCAAATCTTCTTTCCTCTTGTCATAAAGCCACCAGAGCCTTCATGAAGACCCTACACTCACAATGTCAACTAATCCCAATAACCTCCCAGAGACCCCTACCTCCATATCTTGAACTCTGGGGATTGACAATCCAATGCTGGAAACTTGGGGAGAAATTAAAACATGTGAGTGAGTAACCTTATTTGGAGCATGTGGGCCTGAGTTATGGGGTGCAGGGCTCACCATACAAAGCATGCTAATGATCAGAACACCCCAACAGGGAAAGAATTTCACTGGCATTGCAGTCTTTCAGACATCTGAGGCCTCTCTTCACACTTAGATGGAAAATAAATTCTTGGAAATATGCATAGATTATTCAGACAGATAGATTATAAATCCTAACAATAATAGAGCTCATGGGGAAAGGGGAAGCATATTTGACTTTTAGGGAACTTTCCATTCTTGGATTCTGCTTTATTTTTCATCCACATAATTTGTTCCAAGAGATGTTTGAGTCAGAAGCAGTAAGAGACTCCTGAGGCCGGTGTCCAGAGCATATCCCGCAGCCGGGACCAATGCTGGTATCTCAGGGCTCCATCGTAGATATCTCAATGCTTTCTTGTTTTGATGTCTGGTCGTGTGGAGGCTGTGAAGGTCTCTCTGACTTGAGGGGGCTTGAACATGTGGAGGTGGAGAGAAGTGGGCCGCTGCGCTCCTCTCAGGTGTGGCAGCTAGCACCTGTTTTCTCCAGTGACAGAATTTGTCAAAGCAAATTACTGAGACTGAAGGGACCCCAGCCAGCCCCAGCCTGGCAAACCTTGCCCATTCCCTCTGCCTTGCTAAAAATCACTAGATCACATCTTAAAGCTAGCCACCAAGGTCTGTTCACTTCCTTCTCCTGAGACCAGATACCAAGGTCCAGCTATCAAAGTATTGATACTCATCATTCAAAAGCTCCCTTTGACTCACCTAATTTTCATGTCCAGTTAAAATTCAACAGTTCATCCTGACACAGGGTTTCCCCTTGTACCTTTTTGAAACTGCCATTTCCCTATGTGACACAGCTGTCTTCTATCTATCCAGAGGCAGCCCCTGGACAAATATCCCTTCCCTCTCCCTTGTTCCCATCTCCTTCTCCCTCATTATCTATCTCCTGTCTTTATCACTTATTCCATTCATGTTGTCCATCTGGGGCAAATAAATCTCCTTTGTGCTGAGAACTTGGTCTTGGCGGGAATGGGGTGTCCTGAAACAATACCTTTCCTTTTAGAGACCCCTTCCCTACGCCTTACAGAACTATTCCGTTTCTAATTTCACTGCATCACCTCTGCCCCTAAAATCGGGTTTTGTAGAAACCTACTACTTTTTACCTTCCTTGAAAATTGCCAGGTTGTCAAAACATTCATTTTATAAACTTTCTCAAATAATACATTTGGTTTGGTCAGGGAGATCATCTTGAATGTTCTTGTTAATTTTTCAGCAAGGCCAGTGGAACTTCCAGTTAATTAAAGCCATTATTCTTCTCTAGCCAAACGCTTTGTGTCCTAAAATCTAGGCACCTCGAGGTAAGATTTGATGCTAAGGGAGCTGGGGGAGTACTCACATTCTTGCCACTTAACCTCTCTAATATGCTGCAGTCGTAGGATTGTATCTGAGATAATTTGGTTCAAATAATGCTGTTGTGTGTCCCTAACCAGTTATAAAATGGAAAGAATGTCAAAGTCTACAGAGGTTTTCAAACACGGGAGTCAGATGTTATATTCATGGGAAGAACCAGGGCACTAACCTGGAAGCAGGCAGCCTGACCTGGAGTGAGAATCCACACAGCTGGATTAGAGCTGAGAGGTAGGAACTAGGCTTGCCGAGCAAACGGTGGCTGCTTACCTGAATCTGAAGGGATATTGCTGTTGATAGATGGTCCCTGTCTCAAGTATTCAAATCAGAGTCCAGGAGCCTGGACGGCCATCTCTTCTAATGGCTCTTCTATATACATCCCTATACCACTTCATACAATGGATTGCTCTGGTAAGCATGCTGGATGATTTTACCTTTTTGTGAATACCTTGAGGATGGATACAGAAGACTATGTCACCAGGCAATATAGTTTTATAGGACTATTGTGGTGTGTCTGGTCCACCCTGGACTGAAACATCTTTATGCTGACTGTGAATTAGCCTTTGGGTAGTTGACCATTGACCAGAGGCTAAGGAGATACTAAGGTAAAGCCATTAGTGAGGTCTAATAGAGTATGAAGCTGTTGTAGCTTGACTTGTGTGTTTCCCCAAAGGACTAATGTTCCTCACAGTAGTATTGGTTGAGATCACTGTCTTTCCTTTTTTCCATAAGCTTCCATGTCCTAATTGAGTCTGCTTCCTTATCCTTGGGCACTTCCCTGGTGTCACTGTGCATCTTCCTTCCCTGATAGGCTTAGTTTGGCTGGCTCAAGCTGCTTGTTTTGATCCAAGTCATAGGAGGACCAGGGCCGTGCTTGTGTTTGCTTCTTGGGCAGATTCCTTGGAGCTGTCAGGCTCTGATTTGCAGTCATGCCATAACCTCTTTTTCAGCCATACCTAACTGTTTGGAGAGCCCCTGGTCTAACTGAAAATGTACACCCCAGAATACTTTCCTACTGGAGAGAAACACTACTTATTGGGGGTGGGCATGAATGCCTACCCCAGGACAAACCTAGTCTGTTTATCTAAGTTTTTATCATTAATGTCTTCTATGAACTGTTATTTGTGGGATTAAGAGGACACAACCCTAAAGGCTATACTCTGAAAGGATTGGGTGAAAAGCCCCCCTAAGAACAGCATGGACACTGGAAGTGTCCATGTCAAGGGGGTGCATGGCTAAAGAAAGGTATGGGAAAGCTGATACATCCTAAAGCATCCTGTCACTAGTACTAAGAGTGGACAAAGGCCATGGAAATGTAAGGTAATGTATTCCAGTTTTCCATGGGTTGAAACAGCCTCTGCAGTAAGGAGAAAAAGGTTCATGATCCTAGGTTTAACAAAAGGTCAAATATCTGGGAAGAAACATGGAAGATTCTTGAGGGTCCCTCATTGGCAGTATAAAAATAAGTAATCGTCTGCTTTGGGTGGAATTGGACAAGAAAAACTGCAGAGAGGAGAGATCTTTGGGCTGCCAAGCTGCCTGGAAGCTGTGCAGAGACTTCCAGGTTTGCAGCTTTGGTGAGTCTTCATCATGGCGCTGTGAGCTGGTCATTGATGCAACTGCTTTTGAGTCGCCCCTCATCCATAACTTGTTAGAGAGTCCAATAAGTGCTCATTGGTTCACCAAATTGGACATTGGTGCAGTCATTATTTTCTTCTGTTTTCTGTTTCCTTTTTGGGGTGAATTGTGTTGCTTTGCCCCAGGAAACATCTGTCACACAACTCTTGCCACCCAAATGGGGATACAGCAGAACTAGGATGAGCTGTGGGAGTCTGACCGCGTGGTTCAGACTACAGCTAGAAAGGCATGCAACTGAGGGTGAGCAGCCTGAGGTTGGTGCATCGGAGGAGGGAATTCTGATATTGAACTCCTCTTTTTTTTTCTTTTTTGGTTTTTTGAGACAGTTTCTCTGTGTAACTTTCGTGTGTCCTGGGACTAGCTCTGGTAGATCATACATCAGCCCTCTTATGCACAGTGGATGGTAGTGTACACTTTTACTATGTAGTGGTAGCACGGTTCTTGCCATGGGTTCTGAGACGTGTAACTAAGGCTAGTCCATCTGAAGTTAAGTATCTGTGGAAGAAATTCCAGGATGTCAGTCTTTGCCTCTGTAGTATGGGGTGGTATGCCGGCTTGAGGTGGGGATCTACTCTATGGATGTGGTGATGCTCTGAGAACCATGAAGGGCTGAGAAACAATTTGCAGTCTTTGAGAGTAGTATACTGGGTCAAGGCTGTTGACAAGAAGAGGTGGCTGTTACGTGGCCACTGTGGGGTATAGTGAGAAATGCATTCAAGGCATAGATGACAGCCAAGCAGGAATGTGTCTATGTAAAGAAGAAACTGCAACAAGAAAGGGAGCTATGCTAGGATCTTACCTGTTAGCCTCTGACTTGGCAGGCGAATTAGATAAAAGAGAGGATGATGTACAATTGTTGGCTTGCTGTTTCTTACCACTGGGAGCCTAAAAGGGAAAACAGTATAGGTTAGAACTGTTCTCAACAGCCCTTCCTAGAATCTAAAACCTTGGAGCCCATGGGGAAAATGAGAGTGAGGAGAAAGAATACATAATAAAATATAATAAGAAAACACACAAAAATTATCACATAAGAGTTGGACAAGGGAAGTTAACAAAAGGAAACAGGCCTAAGAGAAGGCAAAAGAGTTAGAGACCCACTCGTTTACTTGGGGTCCCATGAAAATACAAAACTGAAAACTATATGCAGGTCTGTTATCTCCTAGAAGCCTGTTCTTTTCTAATGATAGAGAGAAAGGGAGTGGATCCAGATAGGAGGGGGAGTGGGAAGAGCTGGGAGAAATGGAGGGATGAAATAAAGAGACATCTGTGATTCAACACTCAGACGGGGCCTCAGGCCAGGTCAGGTACTGGAAACTATGGTAGTTTGGGTATACACAGCATCTGAACTGCTTGAATTAGGAAAGGCTTTTAAATAAGCAATTAAGGAGCCTCTCACAGTGTGGTTCTGAAGGCTGTGGGACACAGGAGTGGATGGGATCACTCAAGCTACCCTGTAGGTAGAAAAACTGAGGAGTGTGACTTCTCATGTCTCCTTAAGGCAAAGGCTGCAAAAACTGAGCCAGTGTGAGGGAAACCTGGCTCTCACGGACTGGCTTCTCAGAGCCACGGGAGCACATAGTTGTTGCTGTCTGAGAGCCTCATAAATATCAGGAAATGAAAAACAATAGAAGATGGGTATTATAAGGGACTTGGGAATATGAGAAGCTATGTTTATCCCCAGTTCATTGGTCCAGATAGAATTATATTCACAGGAAAGTTTAAAAAAAGAAGTCAGTGGGGCTGGAGAGATGGTTTGCTGGTCAAGATCCCTTCCAGAGGACCTGGGTTTAATTCCCAGCACCCGCACGGTTACTCATGGTAACTCCTAGTGCCAAGGGACCCTGCACTCTCTTCTGTCTCTGTTGGCACCAGGCATGCATGTGGTGCATAGACAGACACATAAAATAAAAGAATATCTTTTAAAACATAAGTAAAAGAAGCTAATCTAACAGGAACCTCAAGACTGGTATGGAACACTTTGCTGAATCCTACGATGGGACCTTATCATTGTGACATACAAGAGTCTTTGGCCAACTTAAATGATCTAGACTAGCATATGAATTGAGTTCAGAAAGATACAGAAATCTAGATGAGACCAGAGAGAGAGGGGAAAAAAAAACAGAGAAAAGGGTTTGTCTGGTTCCCACTGGGGTGAATGTGGCAAGACCTGTATGAAGCTGACATTCCTCAGGAGAGAGATGATGGAAACTAAATGTGACACTGGTGAACTAGAGTTCTGCCTCTCACCATTGTTGCGGCAAAATACCTGAGCAAAGAAAGTTAAGAAGTCTCGAACTTTGAAGGAACAATCCCTTCTTGGTTTGGATGTCACAATGGCTAAAGTGTGAGGCAGATAGTCACATTATATTCACAGTCAGGGAAAAGCAAACAAGCAAAAAAGATGAATGAGTGCTGGGACTCAGCTCAGTTCAGGACTTCTGCACATAGAATGCAAGTCATCAGTTGCAGGATCACATGCTCTCTTAGGTAGGGTTTCTAATGCTGTGAAGAGACACAACGACCATGGCAACTCTTATAAAGGAAAACATTAAATTGGGGCGGCTTCCGTTTCCAGAGGTTTAGTCCGTTATCATCAGGTGTGACATGGTGGAGTGCCAGCAGACATGGTGCTGGAGGAGGATCTGAGACTTCTACATCTTGGCTTGCAAGCAACAGGAAGTAGTCTGCCTACTGGCTGTGGCTTGAGCATATATAAGACGTCAAGGTGCATAGTAACACACTTCCTCCAACAAGACCACACTGAAGCATGATTAATAAAGCCTCAGAGAGAGAGAGAGAGAGAGAGAGAGATTGGGGTTCAACCTGAAGATCCAAAAAATAAAGCAGCCAGTCACTGACACTTACCTCAGTCTGAAATGGCCATCCTGCCTCCAGGAATCTCAGAATGAGACTGTGTCTGAGAGCTGTCTCCTCACACTTTGTAGTATTCTCTACTTCTGGGATTCAAGGTGTGCACCATTACCACCTTTTTTCTATAGCAAGCTAGTGTGACTCCTGGGATTAAAGGTGTGTGTCATTGCTGCCTGGTTTATAAGGCTGACCAGTGTGGCTGTTTTCCTTTACTGATCCTCAGGCAAGTCTATTTATTGAAATACAAGTGAAATGCCACTATACCACACTTACTCCAACAAAGCCACACCTTCTAATAGTGCTGCTCCCTTTAGGGGTCATTTTCTTTCAAACCACCACACAAGGCAAGCCATAAAGGTGGTAACTTGTGGTTGGAACAGACAGGGGTAAAGATTCTCCACTCCGGCTTCTGAAAGTTAAGTGAGTCTGACAATACTTGATTGTAACCTTCCAAGTGCAATTCAAACTTCTAATTTGTGTAATTGTAAAATAACAGATTATTTTGTTTTAATTGATTATTTTTTGCGGTAACTGGTTATAGGAAAATGCATGCAATATGTTTCTATATGGGTGTATATACATACATATGTACATCTGTTTCTTCACAATCTGTCAAATTGAAGATGCTGCCCTTGGAAGCAACAGAGTTATGGGGAACTGGGGTACCTGTAATCTAAACCAGTGTGTCTAAGTGTAAAAGAGGGAGTAAATGCCTTTAGAATAGTGTTATATCATGTCAGTGACTATAACCAGTACAGTGGAGAGGAAAAGAGAAGGTAAGAGTTGATCTGGGTTTGAAAAATTCTAACAATTCACAAGGATTTGAGAAAAAGTTGTCAGTAAAAGGAAGAGAAAGTACTACAGAAAATAATGTGTGCATTTTGCTGAGAAATAGAACTTCATAAAAATAAGTGATCTATTAATTTTTTCATGGGAATGAAGCATTTGTAAGATATTGTGGGGTTTTTTTCTCTCCCATGCAGGGCATATATAAGATTGGAAAGAAGGCAGGCAAAGGTAATGATTCAAGTTTGATCATGAAATATGTATTTTCAAATGTAGTTTTTGTGTGTTGCTCTTTTTTTAACAAAAGGAAAAAAGAGCAGTGTAAATGGAATGGAAAGTGGAGATTGATTTCTGCACATTGTATCGCAGAAATGGATGTGGTGGGGTAAGGAGATTACAAAGTTAAAATTGTGTAAGAGGGATGGAGACAGGTCTGTCCACCATAGCCTCCCAGTTCCCACTCTCCTGGGCTGACTTAGTTTGTCAGACATGCTATCCACTGCACAACTGGCCCAGTGCTTTCTGGCTGGTTGGTCCTGCATGCTTCCTGACTTTCTCTGACCCCAGGCCTTCCATATTATCTTAGAATGGAAAGAAATCAGTAAAGAATGAGAAAAATGGGTTTTGGGGGATTGTGCATGTGGTTCAGTCAGTAACTCTCATTGTACAAATATGGGGACCTGGTTTCAGATCCCCAGCATGATCTTAAAAAAAAAATCTAGACATGTATGGCACCACGTGACTGTAACCCACTGCTGAGATGGGTGTATGAGGATCCTTGGAACCTGCCCTTCAGGACCTCCAGGTCCAATGAAAAATCTTGTATCAAAAATATAGTGTGGAGCTGGGAGGTGGTAGCACACACCTTTAATTCTGGCAGGCAAATCTCTGTGAGTTCAAAGCCAGCCTGGTCTATAGAACCAGTTCCAGGACAGCCAGGTCTAATAGAGAGACCCTGTCTCAAAAAAGCGAAATATATAATATATGTATAATGTGGAAAAGTGACAGAGGGAGACACCTCATGTTAACCCCCTGGTTTTCACACATACTTGCATGCATGCACACACACACACACACACACTCACACATGCACATGTACACACGCATGCACACACACCCTGGGAGGCAGTTTGTTCTGGGAAGGCCCATTAGCTACTCTAGAAAAGCAAAGCAGAATAAAGGCAACAGGAAAGAGCATTGCTCAAGCCAATGGAGGATTAAGAAGCAGCTGTGTCATTGGGAGGAAGCTGTGGTGAGAAATCCAGCCAGTCTCTGGATGAAAGGGTTAGTGGCAAGAATTGCATCTTCTTGAAGGTCACTGGAGAGGCAAATGATTCATTTTAGTAATTAGATTACAAGCACATGTGTGCTACTGTGCTAAAAGGCTGAGTGCTGTCCTCATACAGCTAGGCTATTAATTTGTTTTGTTGTTGTATGTTTGTTTTAGATTTGGGAGAAATTAATATATGAATACTTACATCTTTGCCTTACTCCTTCCTAACCTCCCGACTCTTCTGCTACTTCTCAAATTCGTGGCCTCCTAGTCTTGAAACATTGTTATATACACACATATGAAACAACCCGAGTCCCTTTAGTACTACCTGTGTGCATATGTGTTTAGAGATGATCACTTGGTATTGGATAACTGATCTCCAGGCCCCATCCCCAGAGAAGATTGATTCTTGCTCTCCCAGAAGCCATTCATTGTTTATCTATAGGTGGGGTCTTGTGCAATTGCCTCCATCTTTGTTGGCATGCCAACTTGCTATTCATTTACATTGCAATTACTCATGGCATTGAGACATATTTCTACCCGCCATTTTTACTTGGTTAATTAATTCTTACTGTGTGTTAGCAATTAGCTGTATTCCTCTCATTCACAAATATCCAAGGAATGTTTTAGAAATGTGAGTCTCTTTGCGAAGTGATGGACAGATGAGAGGAAAAGGAAGCTACAGGGAAAGCCAGGAGAGTTGAAAAGCCACTGTCATCTACCTGACAGAATAATACAAAAATCAAAGAGGTATTGCAGGCTTTTGTATTAAAAGCTTTTAGGAAATAACATAAGACAATATCAGCAGCACCCCAGGGAAGGAGGTGCTCTCGCAGAATTCTAAATGCTAACTATAAATTGTTTCTGATTGTCACTGAAATTAAGAACCACTTTTTTTTTTAAGGCATCACAAAGAAAGTAAAAATACAGAGAGGAAACTGTCTGTGTTGTCTGTATCCAACAGAATACTAGGGACATAGAATCAACACAAATCAGTAACAACAGGAAGCAGGGAAAGTAGACAAGCAGCTTGAAGGCAAGAATCTAAATAGTACATCACATGCAGAGAGAGCCTCGGCATCCTCACTTATTAGAAAAACAGCTAAAATTACAAATGGCTCTTTAAGTGCAGACCAAGACAGAGTTGTTAAAAAGTCTGTGGTCCGGAGCAATGGCTCATCAACTAAGAGTGTTGGTTCTTCTTGAAGAAGACCTGAGTTAGTTCCGAGCATGTGCAAAAACAAACAAATGAAAACAGAAAAAAACCACCACCAGCAAAAAAAACCCACAACTGCCTACAAGTCCAGCTCCAGGGGATCCAATGTCTTCTAGTCTTGGAAGCTACTTGTGCACACATCCCTTCCCTGCCACAGAAACACAAATACACACATATATTCAAAAAGCACCCAAGGACACCCATATCATTGGACTTTGAATGCAGTAGATGCTCTTTAACCTTTCCGATCAGAGTGTACACTGGCTTACCATTGTGAAGAACACCTTGTCACTACCGCGGCTTGATTATGTACATATCCAAGCCGTCCACTCCAAGATATCAGTCTTACAGAATATCGCACACATCCATATCATAGTATGTTCAAAATATGCTCGTGACAGCACTGCTAACAGTAGAAAGTGCAGAGTCCACATATCTGATAATAATAGCATGGCTTACACCAACTGGAATACTCATTCCATGGAAGACCGGGCAGAATGCAAACAGGCAATGCCACACTGCACCAATTAATCTCAGCAACACCACAAAGACAGGAAGAAGAAATCTCAGAAGATCCATACATACTCTAATTTCATTTGCATAAATCTACGTAAAGTTCAAAACCAAGATATTTTCTTGAGGGAAGCATCCATCAGGGACAACTGGAGAGAAAAGCAATGAAAACGTTATTACAAACACCAGAGAAAGTGCTTTCCTTTGGGTTGGAGGGGAAAGTGTGATAAAGCAGACACGTGGGGAGCAGAGGCAATATCCTGTCTCTAAGGATGAGGGGTTCTTTTGCTGTTCACTTCATAATTATTCTTCAAGCTTGTGTTTGTATGCGATTTTTTCCTGAGTATATGTCAATATAAATGAAAGAAATGCATAAATATTTCCTTCCTATTATTTATATCCGGACTGCTGTTTCTCCTCCCTCTTATCCTCCCAGTCCCTCCCCCTTCCACCTCCCAGATGACTTCTCACCAATCCACCTTTTCAGAAAAGGGATATTAGCCAGTCTTACAAAATATGGCATATCAAGTTGCAGTAAGACTAGGCACCTCTCCTTGTATTAGGGCTGAATGAGGCAGCCCAGGATGAGGTAAAAAATCTCAAAAGCCCCCAAAAGTATGAGAGACAACCCCTGCTCTCTGTTAGGAATCCGAAAACAATACCAAGGTACACAACTGGAGCATAAACAGAGGGCATAAGTCAATCCCATGCAGGCTTGCTGATTGTCTGTTCAGTCTCTGTGAGCCCCTATGACCCCAAGTTAATTGATTCTGAGGGTTTTATTGTGATGTTCTTGGTCCCTCTGGCTCCTACACTCCTTCCTCCCCCTCTTCTGCAAGTTTCCTATTATGCCCAGATCTGCAAAGTTCCCCCAAAACCAACAAGGAGCAAGTCCCATATGTAAAAGCAAAGAGCCTTTATTTTATACAAGTTTGCAAACTCGGTCTCTCCATGTGTTCAATGTATTGGAATAAAAAGAGAGCCCCAAGTTCAGTTAGAGTTGGGTTCTTATAGTAGTAAAGGTGGAAGTGAGGGATTTCTAAGATTCAGGACCCATGATTGACTGACCTTTGTCTAGGGGTGTCCTGGTGAGTGAGTGTGTGTGTGCTGGAAGGTGATTCTATGTACAATGGTTGGAATGTTAGGAATTTCCTTTGGATGGTCTGTTGTTGGGTGGTGCTTGGGTAATCTCAGTTTGTGGTCCTTCCTGCAACCAGGTATTGCCTTGAGGTAAACTATTGAGACTCAGGCCTCTATTAAACTTATCATGGCTGAGTCTCACACTGGCAGGTGATAATGGTTGGAAGAATTTCCTTTGGGTGATCTATTTCTATTAAACTTATCATGGCTGACTCCTACAATTCCGAGTTCTGCCTAACGTTGGGCTCTGGGCCTAGAGACTCATGTGTGCTTCCATCAGTTACTGAAGCCTCTCTGATGACAAGTGGGTTAGGAACCAATCTATGAGTATAGGAAGACATCATTAGAAATAATCTCATTGACTTTTTGTGTCAATCATGGTTGGTTCTATCCTATTTATCCTAGGCCTCTAACCTATCCAGACTCTGAGTCCTGGCCCTCCACGCAATGTGCTCCCATTGTAGCTTGTGTCTCAAGATGGACCGGTCATTGGTCGGCTACTCACACAATCTCGGCACTACCATTACCTATCACATCTTGTAGGCAAGATAAATTGTAGGTCCAAGGTCAGGTTGGTATCCCAATTCCTCTACTGAAAGTCTTGCCTAGTTATGGAAGATGGCCGGTTCATGCTCTGTATGCCCTATTATTAGGAGTCTTAGCTAGATTCCAGTTGTCTTTCCTAGTACCCTCTCCCTCCATTCTTCACCTGATCCCCCCTGTCCCCGTTCAACCTTCCTTTACCTTTGGTATCAATTTCCCCTTCCCAGGGAGATTCAATCTTCCCTACCCTGAGCCCTCCTTGTTACTTAGCTCCTCTGGGTCTATGGATTGTAGTATGCTTATCTTTTTGCTTTACATCTATTATCCACTTATAAGTGAGTACATTACCATGTTTGTCCTTCTGGGTCTGCGTTACCTCCCCCAGGATAATTTTTTTGACTTCCACCCATTTGCCTGCAAATTTCATGTTATTGTTTTTAACAGTTGTGCAATACTCTTATTGTGTAAATATACCATGTTTTCTTATCCATTCTTTGCTAAAGGGATATCTAGGCTGTTTCCAGTTTCTGGCTGTGTTGAATAAAGCAGGTGTGAACACAGATGAACAAGTGTCCTTGTGGTAGGATGGAGTACCCTTTGAGTATATGTCCAGGTATTGCTGGGTCTTGTGGTATATCGATTTCCAATCTTCTGAGAAACTGCCATGTTGATATCCAAAGTGGGATACAAGTTATTACTCACACCAGCAATTGAGTGGTGTTCCCCTTGCTCCACATCCTCATTAGCATGAGCTATCACTTGTGTTTTTGATCTTAGTCATTTTGGTAGGTGTAAGATAGA
>JAQHUG010000333.1:921960-949931 GCA_028555095.1 Dicrostonyx torquatus | reverse complement strand
GCACCCAGCTCCCAGCCCCCAGCTGCTGGCCCGCTCAGCTGCTGGTTGCTTGCTTATGCCCGAAATAACCACATGACAATTATATTCATTTAAACTCTGCCTGGCCCATCACCACCAGCCTCTTCTTGGCTAGCCCTCACATCATAAACTAACCCATTCCTAATAATCCGTGTGTCTCCACAAGGTGGTGACTTACCAGAAAAGTCACCACTCTATTTTTCAGTTAGCAAGATGACTGTAGGAACTCTAGCAATTGCATCTAGGAAGTCCAGAAAACCAATTCTTCCAATATCTTTCTCGTAATTGAGGAAGTATTTCTTAGACTCCTGACTGACTTCCCTCAAGCCTCTCTGAGAAGTTTGGGTTTCATGTTTATACTTAATACTCCATCATCATGAAGAGACCAGTTGACTTAAAGCTAGTGATGGGAGGGCAATCAGCATTGTCTGTGGAATCTGCAGGAGAGAATGTGCACGGGTAGTGAGGACTAAGTTCTCATTTATATCGGATGCTGACACCTGATGTTTAATGTTGCTGATTAAGACATGCAAGTATAAATACATGCTTTAGAAGTGAGGTAATTTATACCAGCAAAGTCAAAAATAAAGCAAAGCCATTGTTCTCGATTAGGCAAGAAGCAGAGACGAAAGGGCTTTCATCATTCAAACCTCTGATTTATCAGTGACAATGGGTATTCTAAATAATGCCTGTGCATACATTTAATAATAAATTATTGGAATAGAATAGCAAACATTTGGCTTGGTGCCATCACTTTAAATAATAGCCATCTATGTGTTATATACTTTGGCATTTAATCAATCCTTTGATGAAACGTTTTGAGAATGTTGGGAATTTTTCCTGTTGCCTATCTTGAAGGGTGATACACATCTCATTGAATATATATAGGTACCTCACACACATTAAATTTGCTTGGATTTAAGGCAAATTCACATCAGGGAGCCTTAAGGATGAAATGGTGGTTCAATTGCTGCCCCCCTTGTGGACTGCCTGAAGGAATCAGTACAATCTCATTTTATTCTGAACCTCATTCCAAAAGGTGAGGTTTGGGAGGAAGTGCAGTTATACAGATAAGGGTTTATCTGGTAAATTCTGCATTGACCCATGAGATACAATAATTTGAGAATCATTAGGCCCAGCGATTTTCTTTTACTAGATTTATCTTTCTTCTACTGTTTAAAATTAAATAGTAATTTAAATGTAATTTCCATGGTATAAACTGCACCCAGACTAGGGATGGCATAACTTACACCCCTTGCTCTCCTCTTTACATTTCCTCTCTAGTCTCACCAGTCCTGTCTCCTGTCCCTGCTCCCATCTAGTGCTGATACAAGGAATCTGTGGAAGCAGAGAGGATCCTGGTCTTGCTTCTTCCCTCTTTCCATACATGAAGTCATATCAGTGTCTTCCATTCTTCTCCAGCAGATGAAGATGAGTGGACCATTCAGGTCTTGTGGCTTCCCAATCTGACACTTTGCTTTCCTTTCAAATATATAATTTACAGCTTGCTCGTTTTTACACCGGCAATACGTGAGGTTCTTTCCTATTGTCTGATGACTGTGGCTTTTCAGTGTGAAAAGCATTTCTGTTTTAACATTCCACTTTGGCAAACAGGTTACATTGAAATAGTAAATGCCTTTGTTTATCTTTTTAGGCCCTTTTTCCCTTCATAATGGTCTTTTATTTGGAAACAGCATTTGTCATTACAGAAACAAGGAAATTCATCATTTTCAAAAGTTATTTGTGAAAATGGATTTCTAACTTTTTAACATATTCCCTCTATTATTGTATGGGTAGGAAAGTGTTTTCAATTTACTTTTCTTGATGAAAACCAAACTTGAAAAATACGAAGCATTCTGCACCATCTGTACCAAGCTGCTGTAATCACCCATCTGTTTCAAATCGCGGTTTTGCAAGTACATTCTTGCATTTGCTGTTTTGCATAATTAAGTTCATTAAAGGAACACCCTTGAGTTTTAATATTTAGGGTAATAAATTTGAACTCTGGCATTCTGGAGAGCATGGGTTAGTGGGTGGAATTCTGATGAATTTGGCTATCTTATTCCTCGTGGCTTGAATTAGTACAGGGCAGTGGATAACCTAAAGCATACTGAGGAAATGCAGAGTTTAACCTCACATTTCCATATTTTAATGACAGACTAACTAGAAATGATTAAGTAATGATGATTTAGATTATGTTCTTTTTCTCATCATGGTTTAATGTAAGATTTTAATGAACTTTGGTTTGACTTTTTGTCATTTGTTTCCATCCTGCTGCTCTCAACAGCACATTCCCTGTGAACTGGAATCTAGAATATCCAGCTAGAATATCTTAATATGATTATTATTTTGAAATGTTTTCTGTAACTTGTACAAAATGTGGTATTTTCACTTGTGTGAAAAGTTGCATGTGTCATGTCAAGCATTGGGATATGAGTATACTTCCCTTTAATGGACCTGACTATGGTTGTGATTCTGATCCTTTTGGTGGGGGAGGTTTTATACCTGGCACAGGACTGTTTTTCAGCCAACCTTTGTGAGTCTGGCAACTAGGGCTAGATCTGAGGCTCCTGGTTTCCTTCACAGGAGCTGATGGAAGAGATCAGAAGTGGTAAGTGCTGATACAGACCCTCTGCTGCACCCTTAATAGTTGTAATTTAATATTTTGTAACTTAAATAATCTAGATAAACATTATTTTTCTGTTTTGCCTTATTATTAGTCTGGCTTGACTCTTTCTGTTTTAGGTTTACTTCTACTACAGTCACCTCTCCCTTCAAGTTTGCATTATGTCCTTTCTCCAGGGTGTCCTTAGCTTGAGATATCTTCATTTGTCCTGTGTCCTGGTTGGTTTCTATTGTCAAACTGACACAACTAGAAATACCTGGGAAGAAGAAACCTCAATTTAAAAATTGCCTAAAAGCCGGGCAGTGGTGGTGTACACATCTAATCCCAACACTCAGGAGGCAGAGGCAGGCAGATCTCTGTGAGTTCAAGGCCAGCCTGACCTACAAGAGCTAATTCCAGGACAGCCTCCAAAGCTACAGAGAAACCCTGTCTCAGAATAAAAAAAGAAAAAAAAAGAAAAGAAAAGAAACTACTGATTGTCCTAAAGTCACAATTTGTGATATTTGTGAGAGATTATCTTGATTGGTAACTGTGGCTGGGGTTCATGTGGGAAGCATCATCCCCTGGTTAAGAGTGTGCCAGGAAGCAGCATGCCCCCATGTTTCATGCTACCAGATTCCTCCCTGATTTTCCTTTATGATGGACTGTTAAGTGTAAGATGAAATAAAGCCTTTTCTCTCCTGTTTTTGGTTGGAGAGCAACAGAATGAACCTACCTGGTTGTTACCTGGGAATGATTTATGTGGAGGGAACCCATAAAAGCAGGCCTCTGCAGAGTTAGGTGGTAAAGTAGACTCAGGACAAGAAATTATAGTTTATGGCATAGCTGTCTCTCTCCCCAAGAATTCTTTGAGTTCTTTGACAGTTCACTGGCTTCATATCCATATTGGTCTGCCTTGGCCTCTTACAGCCATGGGTCACATTATGGTTACCATTGACACGTATCATGATTACATTTCTGTAGTGGATATTAATATGGGACATTCTTTTTACCTAACTTATTGTGAGGTGATTCACTGTCTGACCTCACAATTCTTAGGGCCTTTGTATTTTATGAAGGTTACACTAACCATAATAGGTTTGTGTGTTTCCATATGCCTGGGATCCTAAGTCCTTAGGAAACCAAAGTAAGAAGCTTGGAAGTTCAAGACCAGCCTGGGCTATGTAGCAAAACTCTATCACAAACATAAAACAACAAAACAAAATGCAGTTTGATGAACCCCTGTTGAGTGCCTTCTCTTTGTTTACTGAACATGTTTCCTATTTACTGTGAACCCCTCTAGAAAACCATATGTGGTGGTGCAAGCCTTTAATCCCAGCACTTGGGAGGCAGAGGCAGGCGGATCTCTGTGAGGTCGAGGCCAGCCTGGTCTACAAGAGCTCATTCCAGGACAGGTTCCAAAGCTACAGAGAAACCCTGTCTCAAAAATCCATAAAGAAAATAAGGAAACCATATATAACCCCCCTTGACTGACAGGAGCTCTGCTTGCATGCTCCTATGTATGTCTTACTACAGACAGTGTTATTTTGCAATTATCATTTGCCTAATGATTTTTTTTTGTTTTTTTGAGACAGGGTTTCTCTGTAGCTTTGGAGCCTGTCCTGGAACTAGCTCTTGTAGACCAGGCTGGTCTCGAACTCACAGAGATCCGCCTGCCTCTGCCTCCCGAGTGCTGGGATTAAAGGCGTGCGCCACCATCTCCCGGCGCCTAATGATTTCTTAATAAACTCCGAATGCCATGACAGAAGGAATTTTCCTTACTCATTTGTGGTCTAGGGTTTGCCACATTGTTTGGCTCTGGTAGAGGGGTTCAGAACTGCTGCATAGGAGGCAGCTGAATAGTAAGTTGCCTTAATTATAATGAAACTTAATCTTTAAGACACTCGGCTCCTGCTTACGAAGTCAGACACACAATCACTAATATAGGATAATCTATTTCTTTAAATGCTGAGGCAAAGTCAGGCGTGGCTATTCACACTGTAATCCCCAAATTTGGGATGCTGTAGAAGGAACATTACTCTGAAATTGAGACTAGCCTGTGTTACATACCAAGTTCAGATTGGACTATATAGTGAGTTGCAAGCTAGCCTGGGCTACAGTGTAGACTTTGTGCAAGACATGCCCAAGATCAAGCCAGTGAGAGAAAGAGAGGACCTCCCCAGCCTCAAGCCTAGCTGAGGAGCTCTTGAAGCTTGAAGGACACCTGAGGGGGAAGCTAGTTTTCCTTAAGGTTGTGATCCTTCCAGAGGTCTGAACGGGTAGCACGAATCAGACTCAGAGGGCTATAGGCTAAACAAACAAAACAAAACAAGGACCCGTTGAGTGAAGTTGGGAGTGGGTGGATGCAGGAAGAGTTAGAGGAGCTAGTGGGAGTGGACATAGTCAAAATACATTGTATAAATATATGAAATTCTCAAAGAACTAATACTAATATTTTTAAAAGAAAAACAATTTGTAAGTAAAGAAATACCAAGCCTGGGACAGGGAAATGCAACATGTCAGGACAGAACAGATAAATCACCTGTTAGTTTTTTGATGTGGTAAAAACCATGTGGAATTGTCGGTTTGATAACTTGGGATTCATAAGGTGGGACTAGTATGTACTATGGACTGGGAAATTTCTGAAAGCCAAACACTTGAATAAATGAAATAGAAGACTATTTGAGTACTAACAGTGCATGCCAGATACAAACTATAAGCAACTCTCCACCCTTAGGGAAGGCACTCTTAGATGGGAAAATATAACTCTTTGTCCTTACACTGAGTCCCAGATGGAAGAGAAACAGCCCAACAGGCACCCGCAGGGAAGTCTGTGGTGAGCTGTGAAGCTGGCCGCAAGTCCGGCTAGCTCTTCTCTTCCCACAGGAGAGACCTGCCGGTCTCCTTCTCAGGAAGTGACGTGAGCAGATGTCTGGAAGCAAATGACCAAGGCTTCTAAAAGCAGAGGTAGCTAGAAGGGCCCTCCTCTCTGTCCTCAGGCCGTGGCAGCTCTGATTTCTGAAAGTTACTTATGAACCGCAGGGAAGATAACCATGTCTGCCATCAGTGGAGAGTAGTCTTTTATAAACCAATCAATTTATGCCCATCTGTTTGTCAGTTAGTACTAGGAAGGAAGCATGACTCCCAGGACAGCAGACAATTTTGGAATCAGAGCCAAGGTTACTTCGTGCCCTGACAACTTTGCTAGTGCAGATCAGCAGGAACTGGTGTAATCCTAGGGTTCAAGAGTACTGGTGCCAGTCAGTGTTGATCATGAGTTATTGATCCATTCTAGGCTCTGCATCTGCATTATGATATAACTGCTGTGTCACCTTGCCTTGAGAGGTGGTTATGGACACCCCCATTTTTCAGATGGGGACACTTAGGTTGATGTTTCAATGACCAAGTCAAAAACTCTATCTAAATATGCCACACGTGACATTCAGATAGGTTGGTCCCAGTTGTCAGGCTACTTGTCAGGTTTTTGCGACAGAGCAAAGAAAAGAGAACCCTCATTTTCAGAATTATTTAGCCAGGGAAGATAACTGTAATTCTTACAGAATGGAATATTATGGTGTTTGGTGTGGGAAAGAATGTCATAGCTGTAATAGCTCCTTGGTGGTGAAAAGTCACCAAAACTGTTCATTTACTTAGCACCTGGGTAGATGGATTGAGTCTAAGAAAAATAAACTGAAAAATAAGGGGTTGGTGTGATGAATCCAGTGTTATTCACAGAGAGGGACCAGGCTGGCATTGACTGGAAGTCAGGTGTGGGGCTCTGTTAAAGGGGAAGTCAGGTGTGGGGCTCTGTTAAAGGTGAAGTCAGGAACAGGGCTCTGTTAAAGGTGAAGTCAGGAACAGGGCTCTGTTAAAGGTGAAGTCAGGAACGGGGCTCTGTTAAAGGTGAAGTCAGGAACAGGGATCTGTTAAAGGTGAAGTCAGGAACAGGGATCTGTTAAAGGTGAAGTCAGGAACAGGGCTCTGTTAAAGGGGAAGTCAGGAACGGGGCTCTGTTAAAGGTGAAGTCAAGAATGGGGCTCTATTGATGGTGGGTGAAAAATTACATCCATGGGTGAGCAAATGACGCAGCCAAGGTCAATGGAAACATCAGGATAGCAGGCTAGGGATGCTGAGCAGTTCTGGGGTCCTATGAAGTCCCTCCTTCTCACTGGCCTTTACTCTCTGCAACTTGTGCTTCTGACCTGAGGCTACAGACAGGTGCTTTCTGTAGCCCGGTTTGAAGCAGTCCTTTGATGCCTCACATAAACTACCCAGGGTGTCCAATTTCATTTTAGTAAATTATAGGATGTGTATCAAAGGCTTCGCACCAAGTCACCTGTTTGAGAAAACAATGGAGAGGAAATACTTTGCCATTGGTATGGAAACTACCTTTCCTGGAATCTCTGACAATATTTAGGCCAAGACTTTTTCATATCCTTAAACCAAAGTGAGGAAAGAAAAAAATTACACACTTTTCTATGAAATTCTGCCTAGAAACTGGGAGTCAGGGAAAGTCAAGGTAATTAATTCCAAAGAGCTCGTGGGAAAAAAAATAAGCTTCAGGGGCTGCAGATGTAGTTCAACTGGCTAGCATGCATGAAGCCCTGTATTTCAATCCAGCACTATGTGAAACAGGTTTGGTGGTACACATCTATAATCCCAGAACTCAGGAGGCAGAGGCAGGACCAGAAGCTCAAGGTCATACTCATTTAAGATGGATGAGACCCTGTCTCTCCTCCAAAAAGCAAGGTTTATAGAGATATAATTTTCATGACATGAAATTTATCTATTTGGATGTACAATTTAATACTAGTGAATTTACCTAGCTGTTTAACCACTTTTATAATCTAACTTTAGAAACTTCATTGTAATAAGGTCCCCTGAACCTTTTCTAATTAATCTCTTTTCTTACCCCTGCCTGTGCAATCACTAATGCCCTTTGGATCTCTGTAGAGTTGCCAGTGGCTTTATTCTAAGGAAATCAAGACAGGTCAGGAGGTTCTTAGTTGGGCTTTTTTATCTCTGGATAGTCATGCTAAATACCAGCTTGGGACACTTTATGGTAGGTTCTGTAGTTTTCTTTTCAACAGCTGTGGAAAAGAGTGGCCCTGGGCAGATGAATAAACAAATGCAAACACACATTATCTTCCGAAGCTGCATCAGAATGCTGAGCAACTTCTTCAAACAGTGTCTGGGAGCTGGGGCAATAGATCAGTCAGTGAAGTGCTTGTTATGTTTCATTGAAACCTGAGTTCAATCCTCATAGCCCACATGTAAAAACAGCCGGGTGTGATGGCATGTTTAACCCCAGTGCTGGACAGATAAAGATGGGCAGCTCATTGTGGCTCCATCAGCTAACAGAATCAGCGAGCTCCAGGCCAGTCAGATACAGTCTGTCTCAAAACCCGAGGTGTGGTTTAATTTTTGGCCTCTACACACATGTACACATGGGTACAGGTGTACCTACACACACGCACGCACGCGCACACAGACACAGACACACAGACACACATTAACGTCTCCAGAATGTGACCGTGGTGATCTAACTTGGGAACAGTGGCATATTTAACTGTGAGGAAACTGGTTCCGTATGTGAGGAACTTCCAGGGACAAACGTCCTTGGGATGAACATAGCTGTACATCTGTGCTTGCTCTGTGGAAATATTTCTATTTTCTGAAGAGAACTGCTTGCCTCTTTGAGAAGCCTGCTATGCATCTCCACTTCATGCCTGCTTGGTTTCACTTCCCAACCAGCAACACTCTTCTTTATTTTCAATTAAAAATCAACATATGTGCTACTCTTACTGAATCTGAGATCAAGTCTGTCACTTATTGTGTGCAGGAGGGCCATACTACCTGGAGCACGGTGCTTCTCTCTGCCATCCACTGAACAAAAACTGATCATTTGAACACCACCATGGTAGGTGAAAGGGGTAAAAAGTGCCTAAGAAGGCTGGTATGACATGCTCACCAAAGTTTGGAGCTATAGACAAATGATATCTCAATATGGAAAGTAATTTCAGATGGAGGTCCATTAACTTGAAGAAGGAATGACTAACGATAATACAGATGAATGAGCAGAGAAACCTTCCAGGATATGGACATGCCCACAGAGACAGGCATCCCATAAGGAAGTCAGCACTGTGAGGATGTACTAGGTATGACTTAGAAGCCAATCATGTGATAGAAGTCATCATGGAAGCAGTTCAGCCAGGCTCACTGTCTTAGTTAGGGTTACTATTACTGTGTCAAAACACCATGACCAAAAAGCAAGCTGGGGAGGGAAGGGTTTATTAGACTTACATTTCATCGTTGCTGTCCATCACTGACGGAAGTCAGGACAGGAATTCCAACAGGGCGGGATCCCGGATGCAGAAGCTAATGCAGAGGCCATGGAGGAGTGCTGCTTTCTGAATTGCCTCACATGGCTTGCTCAACCCACCATCTTGTAGAACCCTGGACCAGCAGGCCAGGGATGGCACCACCCACCAAGAGCTGGGCCCCCATTGATCTATAAATGAGAAAATGGCTGGATCTGATCATGACATTTCCTCAACTGACACTTCTTCCTCTGATGACTCTAGCTTAGGTCAAGTTGAAACACAAAACCAGCCAGTACACTACTCACCCACCATGTTTGAAAGATCAAGATGAGGCCAGTGTTTGTAGCTCTTAAGGGGAGAGCCATGCGAGCCTGGAAGAGGCTGAGTCCTGGGGAAGCCTGCTTGGGATTTACGGTATGGGCTGTCTGCAGCCATGGAGGAGAAGAGTAGTGGAAAGAGAGTTATTTCAGCTGACCTCAAGAGCTGGGTGTAAAATCTAGTCATGGTGAGGGCAGCTGGGTCTTCTAGCTAGAGCTGACAATGGCTGGGGCCAATGCCATGATCTCAGGGCACTCGGATGCCTGTTCTAGTATTAGTTCCTTTTCCTTTGACTGGCTGAGTCAGGTCCTCACGTAATCTAGGCTGACCTCAACTCATCTGTTAGCTGAGGGTGACTTTAAACTTCTGATCCTCTTGCCTTCCACCCCCTAAGCGCTGGGGTTACAGGTGTACCCCACCATGCCAGGTTTACGTGTTACTGGGGATCAAACCCAGTGCATTGCACACACTAAGCAAACTCTGTACCAACTGAGTTAGGTCCCTGGCCCTTGAGTGTGTGGGTTCTTAACACGATGCTGCCTCTCTTCACTCTCTGAGCTTCTGTCCTATTAGCCACATGTCTGCTGCTGCCTTCCCTGTTCATTTAATAGTCCCCACTGAGTTGCATAACTTAGAACGATGGGGACTTTAAATCGCTGAGGGAGAAATGTTCCTTTTGCTAATGTAGTGCAACTTCCTCATTCTAGACCTGATATGCTCAAGCCAGAATGAGAGCAGCGACATTTCAGGGATTTCTAGTTTATGCGTCTAGTTAACATTAAAGCCAATGGTAGACTTCAGACCTCGGGTTTCCTGTCAGATGTTCATTCTCCCACTGTCCTGCCCAGGTTAGACTCTCATAAGATGTCTTCTCTCATTCTTTGCGATGTGGCAGAGTGATATGCTGTCAGGTAGAAGAACCATTGGACCCAGAGGCTTTGGCTGTTATGATTGGGCTGGTGGAGTAGATCGTTGTCAGCCCGAAGTGATCAAAGATGCCTGAGTTAGGATGGCAGTCGGGAAATCGACAGGACTTTCAAAGGTCAAAGCGATGAAGACAGCAGATGGACAGAGCTGCAGGAGGGACACTCTAGGCAGGGAGCAGATGAACCTGGGACTGTCTGAGGGTATTACAGGACGGCCGGCAGATGGGCTGTGCCGGAATGTGGGGTGAGAAACACTGTCATTGACACTAATTACTCGTGATGGAGGTGCTTTGCAAAACATGGGGGGAAATGGCCCGAGTTCATAACACATTTACTGCAACGCAGGACAAGTTCATATGGCTTTCCTCATTAAAGACGCTAAACTGGGGAACCAGGGAAATGTCTGCAGGGTTCTCCCCCCCTTTTCTCATACTTTCTTCTGAGCTGAAGAACTTGGTGAAGACACACCCCCGCACCTAGCTAATGGCATTTATTCTGAGCACTGATCATTTTCACAAATCAAAATTACCTTTTAATATATGGTATTCAAAAGTGAAACGCTGTCTTACCCATTGAGGAGGATCTGTAGCACAAACCGGCAGGTGACACTGAGGAATGAGATGGGTAAGGACGTGGGCACTGTCTCTTGTCTTTGCCACTTCAGCGGAACTCCTAAGCACACACAGAGGAAGAAAGATTATTACAGGTTTAACGCAAAGGGCCTGAAAAAAATTAAAATCGAGTGAAAAAATGTGTATTTTACATCTTCAGAAATCACTGGGTGCATAATTTCACATTTTAACTAAATTTGTTTTTCTAGGTGCAGTTTAGTGCTGGGCTTTCCGAAACCGGGACCCGAAGTCAGCTCGCTGAGCTTTTAGGGAGTGAAGAAGGTTTCCAGTAGAACTGCTTTTGTGGAGGGAGAGATGGGATTTGGTTCTGAGAATGATAAGCATCTATGATAATCTTGAGAGTGACAGTAAAAAGCAGCCCTGATCTGGATGCTGTCTGGGATAAATAGGAAAAGACTTCTGTCTTTTGCTTCCTTTGTGTTCTTAGAAGTGCCTGGCACAGTTGAGTGTGCAGTGGGGAAAGGAGGCCTTCTAGCTTTTGAACTTGTAACATTTTTGTTGCAGAGTGGCAGACTTCCAAGAGAAAGCCGGGTGGTTCTTGGTGCATTAGAATAGCGGAGGGGATGGGTTTGGTGGCCTGAGAGCAGCTGGCAGGTGGTTGTTTTTTGTTGTTGTTTTGTGTTGTTGTTTTGTTCCCCCTCATCAGTTAGAGAACTAAAAGACAGGGATGTAGCCGAGTGCAGAGCGAAAGTTTATTGACAAGTAGCACAGACATCTTAGGTACAGAAACCTTCTCCAGAGCTGAGGAGACCATCTACTCTAAGGAGGTTTAGGCTTTTCCTTGGAGCTTAGGGACTCCTACCTGGTGATTTCCATGCCTTCTTTACTCTATTGGTTTAAAGGTGTCTGTGGGAGGGGCTGGGTCTCTGTCTCTGTCATTGCCCATTGACTAATCAACAAGGGTACCACAACCCCCTGGGCTCCTGTGGCTTAACTGGTAAAGAGTGACCCACCGCACAAGAAGAGAAATGAACTACATTTTAGAGAGTTATAAATTTACTGTTGGGGGCAAGAAAAAGCCATAGAGAAACAAAAACTTACTATCTATTGCTAGGGGCAAAAAGCCACCCAAAAGGCTCACTTCTTCTATGGGGCCCACAAGTCTCCACACAGAGTATGTTAAGTAAGAATAGTTTTGGTTTCTTTTTAAAGATTTGTTTTGTTTTTAAGCTGTAGGAAGGAGGTGTTTGCCAGAGAGCACAGGTGCCTGCAGAGGACAGCCTTGTCAGAGCGTTAGAGCCGGGGGAATGGGCTTCAGGGAGCTGCTTATGGTAGCTGCTGACAGCCAAATTCAAGTCCTCAAGAGCAGCCAGTGCTCTTAACTGCCCCCTCCAGTCCCTGGTAGTAACCTTTTTTATTTGCTCTTCGTTTATAAGGCAATGAGACTGAGGACTTCACTTAGCCTAAGTGCCTGCATTCTGTCCTCATGGCCAGCCTTTTGGTCCCATTAATCTCTCTTCTGTTTTGCTCTTTTCCCTCAAGTTCTTTTATTTCCTCACGGTTGCCCCAAGGCCAAATTGAATTTGTCAAGTGTACTTTGTAACTCAGGGCCGTCAACTTGGAATGCCAAGCAGCAGTTTAGTCTTCAGTTTTCAGAAGCCGGCCTGGCCCTAAAACCAGATTTCTCATTTAGGTTCCTGCTTCTCCATTCGTCACTTTGCCGTAATGAAGATTGCAGGGACCCCTTCAGCAGCCTCACGCGCAACAAAGTCACAGTTGTGAAGACAGATTAAAATTTATCCTCCTTGTCGCTCTTGCCCAACACACCAACATATTGCTTTATTTCTACACTTGGAAGAAATAATTTAGTTGATTGATACAGCAATAAAGATGCATTTCAGACCAACCAAGAATAAAAGGCTTGGCCGAGCCATCTTTGCTTCAAAATCACTCCTCTGGAGTTACCAAGGCTCGGTTAAATGGGTCGAGCATAGTATATAAGATTTACTCTCTTGGCAAGCTTGAACTGATCGAAGGATGTAGCAGAGGAGAGGGAATTTCTTTATATCTCAGACATCATTCTTGCTTTGTGAAAAATCATAGTAACCAATTAAGTGACTTCTTTACTGTTAGGTACTGTTGTGGACCTTGTATAAATGAATAAATGTCACTCCAGATAGGGTGCCACCCATAGGTCCTCCCAAATAATCCGATCAAAGACCAACTGGAGAGCCAATGGACTTTTTTGGAGTTACTTAGAAGGGGATGGGTTTATCTATAGGAGCATGGGCAGCTCAATGACCCCTGCAACACTGGAAAACCCACCCCACCACTGGTGATGGCACATGGACTCTGTGGTTGTGGTGCGCTCCGTGTGCCTCTCAGAGTCTCACATCTCCCCAGCAATCATTACTTGATGCACAACCTCAGGGAGAAAGGGACCTTGAGAATGTCCTACGTCAGAGTTTTCCTGAGATTTATAAGCTATTACCTTCTTGAGTCTCAACATGCTTTTCTCTAGGATGGTGTATTTCCAGTTGGAATTTTCCAAGGCTTCCTGAGCCCTGCTCCAGTGTGGAGATGTTTAGTTTGGATATTGCTGCATGACACTTAGTATCTTCAGATGTTCCTGTGTAACTGTCGTCAGTTATTTCTGAGGCAGAGATGGAGACCAGATTGAAAGCAGGGGTTTATTGGTGAGTGTGGAAAGAACCTGTAGTGGGTGGAGAAGTTGCAGAGGAAAGAGAGCAAGCACTCTGACTGAGGGTCATCTACTAAATTAGCCATAGCAACAAAGCAAGTTTTTAGGCTCCATCCAGACTATAGGCTCTAAGAAATGCTGAATGGAGGACAGACAATTGATAGCCATCTTTCAAGACACTGGCTGAGAACTACCCTTTTCTCTGGTTATATGGACTCTCTAGCACTTCTGGCCATTCCCGAAGAAGTAAATTCTGGGATCATGTCTTCATCCATAAGAATATGGGATTACAAGTCAAATGCTAAAGTCTTCTTTTTGTATTAAATATTTGGTTTGAATGTGTCTGTGTGTGTGTCTGTGCATATGTGTATACATAAATACATACATACACACACATGAGTACCTGTGAAGTCTGGAAAAAAACACTGGATCCCCTGGTGCTGGAATTACAAACATTTATGAGATGCTCAGGATGGCACTGGGGACCAACTCTGGTACTCTGAAAGAGCACCAATCCTCTGATCCACTGAGCCATGTCGCAGTCCCTCTCTTCTCTTTCTTTATCCCTCATTAGAGCTATCTTTTTCCCATCAACAGTCTGGTTAAGAGACTATTTCATCTTCTACTCATTGTCTTGTACGCTATAAAATACTCAGACAGCCAAGTGGTAAGCAAGGGAAAAGTAAAGCAGCTCCCTAAATGATCCACAATCTAAAGAAAAACACGGGTGTTCAGGGGTCTCAGTGAGAATCTTTGAAAGCAGGAGAGGTTTGGATGTTCCAGTTGGATGGGAGAGCAGTCTCCATAGGATGCATCATGCATTTAGTGGTGTCACTCATGACTAGAGTTCCCTTGAATTTGATTCATTTCTGCAATATAAAATTTCATCCAAATCAGTGTGTTCCTTTCCCATTGAACCTGAATCTTCAAAGAAACAGTGAAATGGACTTAAAAGTGTAGTCCATAGGACTCAGCGTGAAATGACCACAAAGGGGATGCACGTGAAGGGAAGGAGAAAGTGAGCTAGGGATGATATCAGACTAGGAAGCGACACTTAATTTCTATACTCCTGACCATAACAGCCAGAGCTTATGTCCTCAGTAAAAATGAATAGACACAGTTCCATCTACAAGAGACCAGTTCACATACGGGGATGTCAGTCCACCGGATACGGAACAGTCTGACTTTACATACGAGATAAGGATTTTTGTGTGACATTAAAAATGTTTGAAATATGTAAATTACTGTGAATTTAAAACACCATGCCCCAAATGTGTTTCAGACCACATAAAGCATGTCTGCTGAGTAGAGATAGCGAAGAAGTCAGATTTAGTTTGAAATATCTGGCAAAAAAGGGGGCTATGGTTGGATGATTGTATACAATACTTGTCTAATAACTGTCACGATACACCTGACCAAAACAGCGTAAGGGAGGCAGGGTTTGTTTCGTCTTACAGCTGGGGGACACAGTCCATCGTGGTGGGGAGGGCGTGGCCACAGGAGAAAGAGGCACTGGTCATGTTCCATCTGAAGTCAAGGAGCAGAGGGTTGTGGTTGCTGGTGCTCAGCTTGTTTCTCCTAATTATTTAGGCTAAGGTCCCAGCCCACAGGATGGGGCCACCTATAGTTAGGGTACATCTTCCCACATCAGTTAGCCTAAGCTAGAAACCCCCACACAGACATGCCCGAAGATTTCTCTCTCCAGTGACTGTAGGTGTTGTCATTTGACAATATTCACTATCATATTGTTCCTTAAAGCCATGTGTTCATGGCTTGGTTCCCAGCCGGAGGCGGAAAAATCAAGAGTGGAGAGTTCTGCTCAGTGCGAGATCCTTTTGGGGAGCTATTGAAGCCACAGACTCTTTATCTTTCTTTTGAAGGAAAGAAAGTTCCTGGCTATTAAAAGGAGGGCAGCTTTGGTTTTCCACCGTCTCTCTAGTTCTATAAGGTACTAAAATACACCAGAAGCCAGAGCGTAAAACAACGAAACCAACTGGCCATGAGTTAAAACCTTCACAACTAGAAACCAAAAGAAACATTTTATTTTAGGATTTATTGCCTTTAACATTTTGTTATAGACACAAGAAGCTGATTCACAAAAAGAGATGTAGGAATACCAGATGCTTTTCACTGCCAAAGTTAGAGTTATTGTTTGTATATGTAAATGTGTCAGGGAAAGAAAGACATAGAATCACATCATACGTCATACGTGCTCATGACAAATAATTGAAAAGATAAACATGTATCATAACAAAGTTGTGAGTTTATACATTAGCTATATTATATATTATATAATGTATCATGGGAAACAATGAAATCAGTATATCTTTGAAACTGTGAGTGTACATAATGGCACAGAAGGCTATTTTCCACATGGCTCTGCCAGTTTCGTCAGGTTCCTACTTCAAAGTCATGTCAGCCTCACCACATCATCTACTCCTTGTTTTTATAAGAAACAAATATTGCAAGAGAGATTTTTCTGGCTTGGTAGAGAGGGAAGTACATCATGGGATTGGGTTGTCATAAGACAAGAAGTTTCAACTTGTTATTTTATGAGAGGGACAACCTTGGAGAACTTTATAAGGATTTTGATTATATCCTGAGCATGTAAGAAAGAAAATGCTGGGAATTCCTGGGTACCTGTGCTTCCTCATTTAATTCTGCTAAATCTACTTGCTCATTTGGTATGTACGTTTGCATGTTTGTGCACCTCTGTGTGTGTAGAGGTTAGAAGGGGATGCTGTGTCTCTTCCTTTATCACTCTACATTTTCTTTTGAAGAAGGATTATTTTAATTATGTGGGGGTCATGCATATAACTGCAGAATTCTGTAGAGACAAGAGGCTCCTGATCCCTTGGAGCTGAGGTGGAAACTCAGAACTGAACTCAGGTTCTCTGCAAGAACAGTAGGTACTCTGAACCACAGAACCGTCCCTCTAGTCTCCCATCTTATTTTGTGGAATTGGTAACTTTGTAAACAAACTTGGCCAATTGGACAGATTAGCTAACCAGTAAGCTCAGGGATTCTCCTGTCTTGTCCTAGCAGCACAGAGACTAAGCATACGTGCTACTAAGCTTTTTATGTGCACGATGGGGATCTGTACTCAGAGTCTCATGCTTGCAAAGCAAGCACTTTGCCCACTGAGCCATTTTCCAAGCCACCATATTAGTTGTATTTATTATTGCTGGGATATAATGTTTGACAGGGGCAACTCAAGGGAGGAGGTACTTATTTTCAGTTAAAGTCTCAGGGGTTTTGATTCCATCATGATGGGGTAACCATGGTCTCAGAAACTTTGTGGTGCAACTTTGTACTCGCAGTGGTGGACAGGACACAGAGGACTGAACTTGAACCTGTGTTATAGACTTCAGGACCTGTGTCTGCCAGGTAGGTCTTATGTCTCATAAGGTCTTCTGCCTCCTAACACATGCTAACTATTGGGGACAATGTGTTCAAGCCCATAAGCATGTGGGGGACATTGCATATTTAATGAATGTGGTTATAGCTTGAGAATCTAAGAAAGCACATGGCATGTAGCATTATGAAAACAATTTAGTAAAGGTGAAAATATGCTCATCTGCTCATGAAATAATAATGAGTCTCAGTGCAGAGGTGCAAAACCATATTATAATTCTCGAATATCCAGGCATGCAGCTCTGGATGCAAGGCTACAAGTAGTATGAGCGACTTTTCCACTAAGTATGAAGATGGACATTAACTTCATCCATCTGTGCTTCATAATTCAGGTTAGTAAGTATTTCTTGGTATGTGGGTCTTCATTAATGACTGAGCATGTGCCTTCCCAATGACTGAGCAAGCCTGACTGTATTTTACTCCAAGCCAATGAATGATCCTCTGGAGTCATTCAACAGTTTAGCTTAAGTGTAGAGCACTGACTGTTCAGTAGACAGCAACAGACGCTGGTATCTGGAGTACCTGGAGAGAATCAAGCTGAATAAACCCATAATTCCATAGGTAAGAATGGCTGTCTCAGGCTGTGGAGATGGATCAATGGGGAAAGTCCTCACTGCACAACCATAAGGAGAAGATTTTGAATCCCCAGAATCCAGTTAAAACCAGATATGGTAGAGTAGTCTGAACGTGGAAGGTGGGGGCAGGAGAGACCCAAGAAGTCTGTAGGACAGCGATTTTGAAGTACCCAGTGGCAAACATCAAAAGGTCCTGTCTCAAATAAAGTAGAATGTAAGGTTGCCCTCTAACCTCCCCAGGCAAGCTATGGCAATTTGTACATTTGTACCTTCTCTCTCTCTCTCTCTCTCTCTCTCTCTCTCTCTCTCTCTCTCTCTCTCTGTGTGTGTGTGTGTGTGTGTGTGTGTGAGAATGGCTATCTGAACACTGACTTTGGTGGGGTATATGGCTACAAAATCAAAAGGAGGTTGCAGAGAGATAGCAGCCACAGTGCCACAGAAGCGGGGCATCTGCAATGGGCTGGAGGAAATGGGGAGGTGGTCAGAGTGGGAATAGGAGAACCAGACTCAGAGAGCAGCTCAGGCACAGGAAAGCTGCAGAGCTGAGAACTAGGCCATTACTGATGCCTTTCCCTTTCCAGTTTCTGTGCAAACAATCTCTGCTAGCTCTCTGTATTTCTAGTCTTTTCTCTTGGTTCTTCTCTGACACAGCTATTTTAATTAAGATTGGTATTAACATGTTTTAGCTGGCAGCGTCAGCTATGGGCTCCATCTCATGGAATGGATCACATAGCATTTTTTAATTTTTTTTTATAATTTTGCATATGAGTACTGTTTTTTATCCTTGCTTCTCCATTCAAGTCCCAACTCCCAATCAAATTAATGATCTCTTTCTTACACACACACACACACACACACACACACAATCTATTTAGTGTTGTTCAGGTGTACACGTGTATTGAACTGACCACTTGAAACTGGATAATCAGGGAGCTTGTCTCCTTAGAAAAAAATCACCTCTCTCAGCAAAAATCATGTATATTTTACATCTCTGAATATGCATGATGCAGTTGTTTTGAGTTGCACTATTTTTGGTATTAATAGTCTGTGTGTAGACATGTATACACCAATGATTCTGAAGTATTAATTTCTGTTTTCCCTGATCTGTCTATGTGTGTGAGTCTCGCCAACTGTAAGACTGCACTTCACAACTTAATAGCTAATTGGGAAAGACATAAAAACCTATTTTAATTCACTAACAAATGAGTCTGATTGCACTTCTAACATGGTACTTGGAAACATACTGAGAAGATAAATGGATGATTAAAATAATTTAATCATTAATCAGTCAGTATTCAGTGGACACTTGTGGAGCAGGTTACATGCCAAATCACAAGTATATAAGGAATGCATAGAAGTATAAATAATGTATGTTCTCCTTTCATTAATTAAATGCTATATTCCTTCTGACATGGGGATGAATTAAGCACCAAAGATTGCAGTAAATGGGGAAGTTTTAACCCTTATTAAATATATTTTATAAGTAGTGAACAAAATTATGTTTTCTTAAATATATATGGTTGAACTCTACTTTCCATACTTCCCCCCGAAAACAGATATAAAATTACAGTCATGTCTTCTTGGAGCCAGAATCTTCTGGCTCTGCCAATGGAATCCCATTCCTCATGGTTACTATGAAGTTAAGGAGTGAAGTAGGCCATGCTGACTGGTGTCAAACTGAGACTCTTTGCCAATGTACCAACACCCACCCCAGCCACTCTCTTCGTCTCCTTCCTCCTTTATTCTCTTCTTTGTCCAGTCAAAATCCTATTTACCTGGTGTTTTATTGACATTTACTCAACTAAAATCAGAATGTAGATTTTACAAGGTCTGCGTGGGTGTGCTTAACTGGGGATAAAATGATAAAACATCTTATGCGAGCTTTTTGTTTTATTTTGTATGCCTCATAGATTATCAAGACGTATCAAATGATATTTTCAAAATATCGAATTAGATATCATGAGTTATTGAAGTTATTACCCACAGATGTTCAGTTCCTGTCACTTGGATAATGGTGAGCAGGCATGGGCTTGTTTCCGGAGGAAGGGCCTGAGTGCTATGGTTTCTAGCTGTGGAGCAGAGGTTGGAGGAGGTTGGCACAGGGCAGACCTTGCACTCCTTTCCTTCTCTGGTCACCAAAGGGTCAACATGCGCTGCCATGGCGACACTCTAGATAAGGACTCTCGTCTGGTTTAATTGGCCATGTCGCAGGAGTGATTCAGATGTTTTCCAGTGTCAACCTAGGGTACAGCGGGAGGCTGATCTGAATTCTGAAACCCTATGACAGGCTGTATCATTCCCCTTCAGCCAGTGTCTAGCAGGAGGACAAAGCTTGCATCCAGCTGATTCTTTATTCTAGAAAGACTGAAATAGGACAGAGAACAAAACCAAAACATTCCTTGGCTACTTAGAAAACATATCCGATAAACAAAACCATTTCCGCATTACTTTAATCCATTAATCTGGCTGTGACAAGGCAAAAGTAACAAGGTTTACTAGTGACAAGGTACCAAACAGGCATATAAGCTGCTCGGGATCTAATTGGACCAACTGGAGATCCTGACCAAAGACTCCCACATCGCTTTGTCACATTCCCCCATAAGCTTTACTATATTCTCAAGGTGGAGTTTTGGAAAGAACCATTAGAGCTACTGAAAACCTAAAATTTGCCTTTTCAGAAACTAAAATCAGTTCCTAAAACCCTCTTGCATGTGGAAAGAGACTGTCAAAACCGAAAATGACAGAGACACCTTTTGTAGAAAATTTGGCGGGTCCAGCTCCATTGCTTCTCTTTGGTGCATGGATGCTTTTCTGCACATTTGAGTGCACATAGTTTAGGACTCCGTTTCAATCTGTCATTCATCGAAAGACCAAGATAAGTTCCACCCTTCTCTTTACCTCAAATGGTATAAGAATAGATATAGTGCAATGTCTATATGGTTTCTTGCCTGGGAATTATACTTAATGGCGACAATTCACAGGGTGATGCGCAGAGATTCAGGAACACTGTTTTGAAGGCAAACATATTTGCTAGCCCTCAAGAGCATAGCAACGTGCACTGGGTTTCCTGTGGGCCTGAGCCCAGCCAAGAGGTGGAAGCTCCATTCAGGTCTCAGGTTCACGAGGTCTGCATCAGAACTGGTGAGTCTGAGAAGCTTAAAGGCACATTTGGTGGGGGCTAGGGGAATCAGAGGCATCCATTTTAGTTTCATCTCCTAGTCCATGAGAGCTCGCTCTCTCTCTCTCTCTCTCTCTCTCTCTCTCTCTCTCTCTCTCTCTCTCACACACACACACACACACACACACACAAAACGCAGACAGAAAGACACACATATGCACACTACACTCCAGAGCCGTCAACAGTCTAATGAAGATGTAGTGCTTTCTTGGAAAGATCAGAAGCTCCAGGAGACAACAGTCATTGGAACTGGGGAAAGCACTTGCCTTACAAGCACTAAGCCCTAAGTCCGACGCTCCAAACCCATATAAACATATGGGCATGGTGACTATGCCTGCCATTCCAGCAATGGGGATGCAGAGAGTTGAGTTCTACTAGCTATAGTTTTTCATGCCATCGAGAGATCCCCATCAAGATAAATGATACCTGTGGGACAATAGTCACACATGCACACACATGAAAAAGAGACAGAGAGAGTTGGAGAGGGCACAGCTATGACTTGCACTCTTATACTTCTCTTGACTCACAGTGACTGAAATAGAAGCCGTGTGGACTGTAGCCATTCCTTATAAATGCCAGTCTTGGAAGTACCTGGCAACTCCTTTGAGTCTCTTCTGCCAAATTGGTTATTTCTCATTCGAGTAAAAGGTAGAATTGATGAACCTGTGTGTGTTTCCTAAAGGCCAGCTAGGAAGTTTGGGCAAAAAAAGCATTTAATGGGCTGGAGAGATGGCTGAGTGGTTAAGAACATGTGCCCCAAAAGAGAGAGAGAGTTCAGTTCTCAGTACCCGTACTGAGAAGTACAGTTTGCACCAGCCTGTGCCTCCAACTCCAGAGGATCCAGTGCCCACTTCTGGCCTCTGGATACCCACACATGTGTGGCATAAATTCACACACACACACACAGGTTTAATACAAATAAATTATAAATTTTTTAAATAGTTCAGGATGGTAGTTAAGGATAGAGATCTGGTAGGGCTGTTTCTTCCTAAGTGCAGTTCAGATTTTGAGTCAATTTTTATTAACATCAACATAAACTGGTCTGAACTCACTCTAGAAAAAACTGAGAAATTATGTCGGCAGGTGAGAGATCAGTTAATTCCCCGAGCCTGAAAGTCTGCTCCCAGATCCTCTCAGCATATGACTTTGGCATCTGTTATGATGCCATGAATCTACAATATTGGGAGAGAAGCACACGGCGTTCAGGAAATATGCGCACACTGTTTAGATTAAATATTTCACGTGCTACACCTCTCCCTTAACATCTGATGAAAGCCCAGCTGGAAAGTAATTCTGGTACAGTGGAAGTGGTATGCTGATTTGTAGTTCTCAAGTTTTCCTGCAGGGCTCAGGCAAGGGAATCCATCCTGGGCTCACACGCTCAATTTGGCACTTTTTGGAAATGGATGGGGAACATTCGGAGTACCAAACCTAATTGCCTGCGGTATTCCTAACTGCTCGGGTGGGTTCCCATTCCAGCAAAGGGATTTCTCTAGGCACTTTTAGTGGAGGCAATTCCCACTTAGTTTTCTTTTAATGAATTACAATAAAGAGTGTCAACCTGAGGACACTGGCTACCTGTTTTTCTGCTGAAGGGTTAGCTTCTGGCATATGAAGGAGCAATCTGAGAGCTCAGAAAGTAGTGGGAGGATTAATGGAAGACACAGAATTGCTTCTTTCTCAAAGTGCAAAGTGGCAATGCCTGCCAAACCCTCTCCCCTTTTTTGTTTTTCCTAGTTCCAGAAGGCTTGCTCAACTTTTCAGTATTTAAAGGGACTTTGTTTTATTCTGTGACAAGATCTGGGTACTGTAGATTTCCTGTGTCTCTGACTAGCATTGAGTAGCTGTGTTGACATTATTGAACCTGTAGTGACTTGGAAAATTGCTGAAAACTTCATTTCATTAAGGGATCACACACTTTAATATGCATCATAATTGTGACTGCGTGGCTATCTTTAGCATTAAGAAGGAAGACAGTTCCTGTGGGGTTTGATTATTAACATTTGCTATTACATTCCTAGTGTACTCATGAAACTGTTTGGTAATGCGCTCATAATTTATTTTTATTTTATATTTTGGAAGCATTGTTATGGGTTAATTGCTACTATATTTTGCAAGTTTGCATCACTAATACCAATAAAAATCTGTTTATATTGTTCTTTGGGGATTCTGATTGCATTAAGGAGTGATTAGTCCTAATTAAGTTCTGCAGTCTGTACTAATTACAATCAAATAAGACTTTACATAAAAATGTGGAATTATGCTGAAGTAAATGCATTTTTGATCATTAATTAGAGAACTACCAGGCATATTTCTGCAGATGTTGTTATTGTATTTCCTTTTATATTTAGTTACTAGAAAGATAGCTCACCAACAAGCCATTGCATTCTGTAAGGGTACCTCCCACAGTCCCCTCAGAAGCCGTCTAGTTAATTATCCAGCTGACTGATGGGTTCTTTATTTTATTCCTCGTGAGAGCTGAAGTGTCCTCAGCTGTTGCTCATCTGCCCTGCAGGTAGTAATATTATGTTTGCATTATCGAGTGGAAATGGGAGGCTGATGGCTTTAGGAGCATGTGCTCCGTTCTATTGCCTCGTTTAGCGTTTATGCACAGCAGTCCTATTCACGGTTTTACGTTTCCCTGACTTCTTTTTAATGCCGTGGAATCGTTGGGATTTGCCTGTGTGCGGTGATATGACCTCTGTCTACACTACCTGGTGTAACAGGGACTGGGGGAAAGTATGTTCCTGACCTCCACACCTGACTGTCTAGTACTTGTGCTTCGTCAGAGGGTAAGAAAAACAAAGGAAGAAGCTAGCACCACCCAGTTCTAACCTCCTGTATCTTATTACATTGTCTTAGTTATTTTCCTGGGTGCAGTGAGGAAATAGCGGGTAAGAAACAACTTAACAGAGGCGGCGTTTGTTCTGGATTGCAGTGGAGGGGACAGAGTCCACCATGGCTGCAAAGTCATGGCGGCAGGACCAGGAGGAGAATGGTCATAGTGCATCCACAGTCAGGAAACGGAGAGAGCAGAACTGAAACCAGACCATAAAAACCTCAGCCCACTTCTAGGGGCTTGCTTCCTCCAGCAAGGCTCCGTCTCCTACACTTGCCACAATTTTCCTAAACTACCAGCCAAGACTGAGAACAAATGCTCATTGGATGCCTATAGGGCACATTTTACATTCTGTCTCCTCATAGGAAGCAGTAAATGACATAGAGCCTTTCAAACACAGTAGCGTGCCTAGCTCATGGAGGCTGTGAATACACATTAGTCAAGACAATACTCATGGTTGAGATTCATCACATTCGGTACTATTGGGCATCCAATTTTAGATCCATTGGTTGGTTGTGCATTCAGGAGGAAGGATGTATTTCAAGATTTTCCAACAATTTTACTGTCTGCTCCACACCCAGCCTGCCCGGAGATACTTTGAGTATCCCAGTCAAAACCCTTGCAGAAGCCAAATTTCTTGGCCAGTGCAAATGACCTTGAAATGCAGATTTTGAAGCAGCCCTAAAGGCTCAGGTTCAGGAAAATGCTCAGATCTGAACCTTTATCTGTGCTTAGACTCAAGGCACCCTTCTTCCACCGCCTGCTCGTTCACTTCCTCACCGCTAATTTTTCTATTCTTCCATATAAGAATAGTTTCCTTTCATCATTTCTGCCCATTGTTCTTCGTTTTCTTTATTCTCTTTTGCTCAACCTTTGAGATGCGCTTAATTAATTAATTTTTCGATTATTTATTTAATTAACTAATTGCTCTTCAGACTTTGTCTTGTTTGTTTGAACCCTGCACATTTTCTTCTATTTGGCTGGCTTCAGCTGAATTTCTCTTCTCCAGTTTTCCATATTCTCTCACTCCTTGCTACAGTTATTTCTCTCTGATCAAGTGCACATTCCAGCCATACATGTATGTTCCTGACTCTTGCTTCTGTTTCTTGGGTTTAGCACACTTTGCACTTTTGTTAATGATACATTCACCTCCCCTGTTTAGCGTTCCATTTCAGATTCTTTCCCTCCTCCAGTAAGTCACTCTCTAGGCATCATTGGGATCCAGGAGTAAATCTCAAGTTGTAGGTGAGAACTGACGTCCTGAGTGTTTTGCCTGAGTTGCCCAAAGACTCAAGTGATTGTGAGAGTAGAACCTTGGCCACTCCATGTCTCACATTTTCCCCCTTGTCCAGATACAGTTCAGCATACAAATGAAAAAAAAATTCTCTTTTGGTTTTTAGATTGTATAAAGCCCCTTTATGTGTATGTTTTCCCTGCCCTTCTAGTAGTTTTCAAGCTCTTAGAAACAGGGACTACCCTACCACTTTTATTAATTCTTGTTTCTCATTCTCTGTAACACCTAACATGCGTTGAATTTTCAGCAATAGTTCACTAAGCTTTATTAAATACCATTGTCCATATCTCTCTAGAACTTTAATTTTATGTCTCCTGAAAATGTGTGTCAGTGATTTTGTGTCACTGTTCCCATCTCATCTCCTCAGTTTCTCTCCCACATATTCCTTCTCTTTCATATTTTCTTTATTTTCCATTATTTTAAAATTTTATTTCTCTGTATCATATTAAGCTCCATCTGGCACTCACATTTTTTTGTCTTATTGAGACAAAAGGGATTCTCTCTTGTTTTCAAGGTTTAAATTTCCTGAAGTAAACAGACTGGTAAGATTGTGAAAAGAAAGATATACACATGTATTTGTAGCGATATTTCATCTGCATTTTAATAAATAAAGCTTGCCTGAAATTCAGTCGTACTACAACTTCAATCTCAGTAGCTACGCTAGTTTGCCATAGAAACGAGGCAGTAGTGGTGCACACCTTTAATCCCAGCACTAAAGAGGACTATAAGATGGGAGAAAACAGCTTTCACACACAGTCTCATTCGAGGACTCAGGAGACAGGATCGGCATTGAGGACTGAGGTAGAGGTAAAAGCCCATGGCTGACTGTTTTGCTTTTCTGACCTTCAGGTTGAACCAAATATCTGGTCTCTGGGATTTTATTAATCATGCTACATGTATTAATTTGTTTAAATGCATAGTGACTACTAATCATGCATCTCAAAGATGGGCAAGGAGGGTGAAGCTTAGATATATTCTTCACAAAGACGAAAATGGCAGGTAGAGGGTATAGGTGATTTCATGGAGTAGTAAATGAATGAAGTGAAGAATGGTCCCAGTCTGTAGAAAGTCCACTGGACAGAGTTCTGAACACTAAAGGGGATGGGAATGTTAACAGAAGGTGATGGATAATCTGCCAGGGACAGAGTCTCCCTTGGTACAATGCTACAGTCTTCCAGGAGTTATTTTTACAGGGTTGGGTGATGCACTTAGTTCAAGTAGGAAAAGCCTGTTAGTCCTCTTTCCTACAAGCTAATCTTTCTTTGTTAAGATGTGTGTGTATGAGTCAAGATGCTCACATGCTTGGGTTTCTTTTTGGGAGAATGCCTACTGTTCCTCTGTTCAATAAGCAGACTTCAAAGCAACCATTTCTGTCCTTGACCTTGGGAGGGATCACAGGACACTCAGAGACCTAGACACTTAGACATCTTTTAAGATCTCCCAGTTTCCTTTCATTCAAAGTGTTTAGCTGGCCAAAGTGCCATACTATGGGGTATCAATTTTCGAGCCCCAAGAGTATCATGACAAGATATGAGTTAGGAAGATGCAAATTTGATGGTGATATGTTTTCTTTGTACACAGGCATGTAAAACCAGCAACACAAATGTTGGTTATTGTTGAAGTCACTGAGAATAATTTATATGGTGTTTGTAGAAATTAACCCCATTTGTCCTAAGTCAAACCTTTTATCCAATTGAACTTTTCACATGTATGATTGCCTGTCTCACAGGAAGAGCTCATTTAATTGCATTGTTTCCGTGTTGGTGAAATAGGAGCATGCACAACGCTTCTCAAGCATTCACAGCATACAAACACCGAGGCATGGTCCACTGGCCTTGGAGCAGTGCTCACACAGAGCACTCTTGACTGCGGTTTGAAAGGTTTCACAAAAAGAAAGTGGAAAAGCAACCCATGAATGCAAAAAAAAGCACAGTTTCCTGTTCTGAGGGAGCTAAGACTACTCATGCCCTGCCTTACACAGAAGTTATAGAGGATCGTTGAGCTGAGAGAGAATGTTGCTTAAATTCCTGATGACCAAACCTCTTCCGATTGGATTAGAAGAAAATCTAAGGCGTGGCTGCTGTGCAGATGAAAAATCACTAATGGAGTCGGTCTTTGTGGATTTAGAAACTGTCTGACTTGTGAAAAGTCCGTTCAAGCATTTTCTCCCTGGTGGTAGTTACCCCCAGAAAGGCAGTTGGCACCTGTTCCCTGAGTTCTGCACTGTGTTAAGCCTGTTTTCATAGTGGCCAGCTCAGCAGTCATCACAGTTGGCTCTGAGGAAAGCAACATCTGTTTCCCTCTCACAGATAAAGGAACAGAAGCCATTTAGGAGTGAAATAACATGCCCGCTGTCAACAATGGGTGCTCAAACCTGCCATTTGTCTGATTTCATCATAGTTATAGCAATACAGGAACAGAGAGATGGTTCTGTGGGTTAGCATGAGTTCTTGAGGTCCCAGCACTCATTTATATAAAAGCCTGGTGTAGTGGTTGTCTCTGTAGCCCTGTAATCATAGCACTGTGGGTTCAGAGACAGGTGGACCCCAGGTGATAGGCCTGCCAACCTACCAAAAACAGGGAACTCTGGGTTCAGTGAGAGTCCGGTCTCAAAAAGTAAGGGAAGTGAGGAAGACATCTTGAACTTATTCTCAGTCTCTACAAATGCTCATGTAGGTAAGCACACATGTAACAAACCATTTAAACTTTCAAAATGAATCCACTTTAAGATATCAATCAAAGTGTTTATGTTTAGAAAGAACACTATGAAACATTGATATCCTCTCAAATTGTGTTGCAATTATTAGCTACATGGACATTTTTATTGGATCCAAATATTTAACTAAATTAGTTCTTGTTTCCTTGTGAATATCGAATGTCATCAACATGCAGTTTTCATTTTGCTAGACTTCTATCATGGTTGGAATTATGAATTTGCAAATATTTAAATTTTAACATATTTTCACCTTCCTTGGAGCATGTCTATAAGCAACATCTGTAAGAGTTAACACTGCTATATTCTTGTTTCTTCTGAAGTTGGATATTACACTGATGTATCATTGTGGCTGATGGTTCTAATTGTCAGCATGGACACAGTCCAGGATCATGTGGGAACAGAGCATCACTGAAAGAGCATCAAGACCAGGTTGGCCTGGGGGGGACTATCTTCACTGTGTTAACTAACTAAGGAAAGTGGACTATCTTCACT
>JAQHUG010000333.1:896805-920900 GCA_028555095.1 Dicrostonyx torquatus | reverse complement strand
TGTTAAATAAATAAGGAAAACCTAGCCACCATGGGTGAAACATTCCCCAGGTAGGAATCCGGAATTATATAAGACTGAGAACACAGATTTGCATGCTTTAATTCATTATTCTCTGCTTCTGACCCTGGATATGATGTGGCCAGTCCTCTCAAACTCCCGCACTGATAGACTATAACGTGGAACTGTGAACTAAAGAAATCTTTTTGCACCTAAATTGCCTTTAATTGGGATATTTTATTACAGCAACAGGGAAGAAAACTAAGACAAGAATATACTCACTTGTGAGTACACTTTTATAATTTTTATACTTTTTATAAAACTCTGTAAAATATTTTATAAAACAAATCCAGTCTTATTGCATAAATACTAAAAAGATCAGAAGGTCCCAGTGAAATGTATATATGCATTGTATAGCAGAAGAGGCTCACTTATGCCAGCATTTACTTTGAAACATTACATGAGCCAATAGAGCTAGAATATCGTTGGGGCTTTTATATGACAATATGATTTCAGTGCTTAAGAAAATTATTTTATCAGTAATTTTTCTCTTGAGCCAACAAATGTTTATGAACAAGTCAGATGGAAGAGTTGAAAGGTTCCGAAATCTTCCAAAGCATGTCAGTTGTTCTACATTTGAATTCCCCAAAGAAAAGAAACTTAGGAGATGATACAGAAATATCATCTGCTGTCTTCTGTCCCCAGGGACCTGCTGCCCATCCTCTGCTTTACTTGACTGGCACCTTGTGGCTTCTCACATCAGTGGAGAGATGAGGTGATATCATGCTGGTAGTTCAGACTGAGTGTGTTGGAATCTCTCTATGAAGAAATCGAGATAGCTCAGCAAAAGCCATTGCACACCTCTACTGCTGGCTATTCTATGTCATAATTACTTCAAGACCTTCCAGGCTTCATGAATATAAAGTTAGCCAATTAATTTGGCATCTATTGAAGAGAAAAAATGAGCTAAAACCTAAGCTTTTCAGTTATACCAAGAGGAAGGAAAGACTCCCTGCCCCTTGATTCCTTTGTATGTATTTCAGATAATTGTTGTGCTGTATTGTTAGCTGGTTTCACCTTCCAGAGATTTCATTTCTCTCTGTGCCTTGGAATTATGCTAAAAACAAGTCATTGACTTCTGAGTGCAACAGGAGTCAGATGGGGACTAATTTGACATTTTATATGCATTTATGTATGTAGATATATGCATATATGTGTGAATACACAGAGACACACATACATATACAGTTTTTATGGTTAATAATAAATAAAAGCATTTTTCATAGTTCAGAGTGAATTGATTCTAAAGGCACTGAAGATACTAAGCTGCGCAGATACTTAAGTCCTCAATATAAACTGGCCTAGTATTATATTTGAGTGGCCTGCACTGTCATAAAGGGCCATGGTGACATCCACCCTGAGCTGCAGCTGAGGCCCATGTCTGTATCTGTGGCCCTAGTACAGCCAGGGTCTGTGTTGATGTTCATGGTCTATGTTACCACCAAGAGCTATGAAAATGTCTGGGGTCTGATTAGCCACCTGGGGTCATGTTGGTGTCCGAGGGCCATGTTGATGTTGGGGGCTTACTGATGCCACCTGGGCCCTGGTGACTTCTGGGCTGAGCTGTTGCCTAGGGCCCTGTCTGGGTCCATGGTCCTGCTGCAGATAGGACCTATGTTGATGTCCATTTCCCATGTCACCACAGGGAGTCATAGGAACCATGTATGTTGAAATTTGAGGGTTGTGCTCAGTTGGCCCAACTCTTTACTGATCCTGGGTTAGCTGAGTCTGCCCCTTGTTGGATACTGTCATGGGAGAGCTCCCCCCTCCAAAAGATGACCCTCCTCCCACAGGGTGAGAGAGCTGGCCCAGATGGAATGGGCCTAGAGAGCTGCTCTGCCCTTTACCTGAGGGAGGGAGGTCCCAGCAGCCCACAGTAATCATGTCAGCTATCTCCCAGCCCCACACCCTGGGCCTTGGATTGGCCCACCGTAACATCTACCACTCTGTGACCTGTTGGAGTGGGTGAAGGGACTGATCCTGTGGAACCCTAGCTGCAGTATCTTCATGACTCAGGGCAACAGCAAGATGTCTGGCAGGAGTTTTCGTGAGGGTCCAGTGACGATGGTATTCCAGAGGCCAGAGACCTTAAACCAGACCAATGACTCATTGCATGAACACTTGTAGGTAGAACTGATTGGACAAAAGGGGACACTGCATGACACACCGCAGCTCCTAATGCCACTAGGAAGAATGAGGAGGTGTTGGAGAGGTGGGAAAGATATAGGAGAGAGGTAGTTTTTGTTATTGTTCTGATTTGTTTTTAATTAATTTCAGAAGGTGGGGAATGCTGCAGAGGTAAGGGATGGATATGGAAGGACTGGGAGATAAGCAGGATTGGGGTGTGTGATATGAAATTCCAAAAGAATAAATAATGAATTAGGTTATAAAAAACAGAAAAAAATGGCTTAGCATTTACCTATAGCTTACACATACTCTTCTGTCATCTTTATAATACTTGCAGACTACAAAAAATGTCTAACAGTGTAAATACTGTTTAATAGTTGTTATACTATGTTGTTTGAGAAATACTGACTAAAGTGTCTTTGTCCTTCTGACATGATAAAATGGGTATTACACTTGTAAACTCACAGGTAGGAAATGGACATTGAAGAGTTGCTGACATTGAATTGTTGAGGACATTGAAGAGAAGTCCTTATCTTCAGTGGTATGTCCACTGGCAAGTTGCCCACGTTCCAGTAAATAAGCTACCAACCATGCTCATGAATGAAACTCTAATCAAACTCTGTGGCCTATCAGAAACCAAGCAGACAACATAAAATGCCACAAGATGAGAAAGCTGGAGAGCAACCTGTGGGTAAGAAGGGAGGCTTCCCTTGGAGTAGGAGAGGGAGTACACACACACATAGGACAAAAATATCCTACATATGAGAAATTATCAAAAAATAAAAAATAAGAAAAGCAGAAATCTGTATATGTACAGTATAGATGCAATGATTCCTTTACTGCTTTCAGATCTGTGTTGAATCTCCCAACTAGGGGCCCATGGATAAGGGGGTCGGATTATTTTACACCTTTTTCAATTATTGAAAGGAAAAAGCTGGGTCTGATTATTTTAAACATTTTCTTAAACCTTTTCTTATTGAGAGGAAAAAGTTGACCAAGCTGAGTGAGAATTTTTTTTACACCTTTACGTATGAGAAACGTAAGGGCTGCCTCCAGGACCACGCTGCTAGATCTCGCTGTTCTGCTTGCTGAAGCAACACACCATCATCTGACCTCTGTGGGCGGTGAAAGGTACAGGCACTGGTGTGGAGGAGGTGAAGGAACTCTCCTATGCTCTATTCTTCTGGTGTGCTTACTAAGTCCTCTCTGGACTGCCCAGTCCCATTCCATAATCAACACTGCAAGAGGAAACCTAGGTAACTTTCTGGACCCTTTTAAAAATAAGCAACATCTATCTAAGTCATTAGAAATCTCAACCCGAGATAACACTAAAAAATTTGAATTAATTACCTATTGGATACCTTGTTCCATGTTTGCTGAACAATTTATATTGGACAAAGTGATTTCATATGAAAAGCACCCTTATATGGTAAGAGGCAAAGTTTATATTTTCTATAGCCATACAGTTTAAAATTACTGTACTCTAAAGACAGCTATGCTGGAACACTGTCTCAAAACCAAACTATTTAACTATAACTATATATACATGTGTGTGAGACTCATCTTGTCACTAATGTTGGACTTTGAGAACAAATTCAAATATTTGGATTCAAATATTAGGTATACATAACATAAACTACATGTGTATGTATGCATGATGAAAATACAAATTTTACCTAAATTAGTATTATTTAAAACATTTTCTTCCTGGTTGCTTAAATGACAATCAGCTTGGCCTTTGCTGTTCTCTTAGTTTTCAATATTTATATATCACATTTAAATCTATGAAGGTAGCTACAGGTTTTCTATTTCTTATCATCACAAATGACTAATAGAGACTTACCTGCAGACAGATGTTCTGGAGTGGGAATTTCAGGGCTGTCTTAGTTCCAGGTAGTAAGTGCTTATGTTGTGAGAGGGGACAACCATGAATGAAGCTACAGTTGAATCAGACATTTGTCATTTTAAGGGAGACAAGCTGTGGGCAGCATAAACTATGCCTGAAGATATTTAGATGGCTAAAGTTTACCCTGACTATTAAAGAAATGTTTAAATTAAATTTAAAACATATTAGCAATTAATGTTACTCTTGTGCATTTGATTCATATTAGCAGGTAATCCAAAGGGATAACTGTTTAAAGGAGAGATGAAGGCCAGGAGATCTATGGAAAATACTAGTGTCATCTCTTTCTGTATCAGAGAATAAGCAAGTCATGAAAAAAAGCACAAGACAGTGGAAGACAGCTTGTAAAATTTCCATCAGTGAGAGATAAATGAAGTTTGTGATCTGTTCAGAACTTGGAGATTACATGTGGGTCATTAATTGTTAACAAAGTGCAATCCATACCCAAGAACTGTGCGAAGATAGTTGTATGATTCTGATACTAACATAAAAAGGGAGAGGTTATGGCATGTATCAGCAGTGACAGGTCTCTACAGATCAGATTTATAACCAACAAAAACTTTCATTACAAGCTCTGTATGAAGAATTAAGCTGTGACTTTTTATTCAACTATGAATCACCTAAATAGCACTTTAATCCTGGGTCAATTGATGAAACACTATTTTTTTTAAATATCCACAAAACAAATATGTATCATAAACTATGGAGTTGTGTGTGGGCCTCTTTTCAGAGCATGAAGAATGCTGACAATAGTTGGAATGGCTTCAGCAACAACTAAGTGAAGGTTCAGCTGTCCAGGTAATTTGTGTGTGTGATAATTATTAGAATAATTTGTGTGTGTGCAGATGTGCATTTGTGGAGGCCAGAGAATAAATGCCAGTGTCTTAATCACTCTGACCATATTTTTTAAGCCAAGGGCTCTCACTGAACCTAAATCTTACTGATTCTGCTAGACTGACTGGTCAGTGATGCCCAGGGTCACTGTCTTGAAGCTCCCAGAACTGGTGAAAGCAGGCACCACAGTGCTCAGGGTTTTAAGTGGATGCTGGATCATATAGGGTGTTTATTCTTGCAAGGGAAGTACTTTGACTTACTGATCCATCTCCCAGGCCCCCCAGAGAAACATAAAGACTTAATGGTTTCCTATTTGTTCTATCCTGTACCAGAAAAAAGAATAAGCAGTTATATAACTAGGCAAAAAGTTTGTATGCAAGTTGGAAATCAAACTATGATCAATTTTTTTCATCTGCAGAAGAGGTCCAAAGACTTTTTTTCTGGATTCCATAGGTTTTGAGACACATGGTCTGAGGCTGCAGGCAGGAAGGGAGTGGCTTGGCTTGTCTCTTAAAGAGACAGAACAATCATTGCAATGAGAACCCAGCAGATTAACAGATTTGACATGCAAAGAGTTGGACATATGGAAACAAATTAGTGCTGCAGGAACTTTTTAAAAAATATTTAATAAAAACAAAGGAAAATCAGCTTTGATGGAAAATAAACTATAAGGTATTATAATCTTGAACCACAAAACAATGTGGCATCTTTAGATAACATACTACAGAATGTCTTCATTTGCCACAAGAAAACAAGACCTAGTAGACAGCATGTGCCTTAATGTAGGTGCTTACTTACATTATAAGCAATATTTGTCCAAACAAAACTAAATTCCATTGTGCTATTATGATTGATATATAAAAGGCATGTGTATGTGTGTATATTTCAATTCAATGTGACAAAACAGAAACGCCCTCCCTCCCTCCTTCCCTTCCTTTCTTCCTTTTTTGTTTCTTATATTTTCTCTCTTTCTGTCTCTCACTCTTCATCTGTGTTTCTCTGTCTCTCTCTTCTCCATCTATGTCTCCCTCTCTCCCTCCCTTCCTCATTCCCGTTGTCTCTCTCTACCTCCCTCTCTCTCTTTCCTTTTCTCTCTGTATATCTCCTTCTCTGCCTCTACCTCCCTCTCCATTTCCCCATGCTTTCTGCACTCTCCAACCCCAACCCCTCACATCAGAATTTTGGCCTTGAACTTGCTATGTAACCCAGGAGGACCTTGAACTTCTGATTCTTCTGCCTTCAACACCATAAAGAACTGCTAGGAATAAAGACATGTGCTACCATACCTGTTCTATGTGGTGCTGTGGACCAACTCATTTCCTTGTGATGCTAGGCAGGTACTCTCCCAAATAAGCTATTTCCCTATTTCAGAGAATTCTTATTTTTCCTTAAGGACTTTTCTTAGAGAAATTCATATGTTTGCATGAATAGCAAATTAATTCCACATTTTTCTACAAATGTAGTGGTATAGAAAATAACATGGGTTCAGTAGATAAAGTTGCGTACCACTAAGCCTGATGGCCCAAGTGTGATCTCTGGTGCCCAACTGATCAAAAGAGAGAACCAAGTTCTGCAAGCTGTCCTCTGTCCTCTACCTGTGTGCCATGCAGACAGGCCTACACACATGCAAGATGAAAATAAATTAAAGTATGAAAATAAACACAATAATAGTAAGAAATGCGGGGTGCATAATAAAACACACCAGTTAATAAAAGGATAGTGCCTATTCATACCATGTGCCCGTTATTAACCACTGGAGACAAGTGATTTTTAAATGTGTTTTTTTCAGTCTTTCCTTTTTGAACAGAATGCTTTGTTCTACACACATGTACGAACTACCGTGTAATTTCTTGAAATTACAGCTTGGTCTGTTTTGTAAAGGTTGATGTAAAAATACTCTTGACAGTTTCTAACCTAATGTGCTACATGAACCCTTTTGTTCTTTCACAGACAGTAAGGCAAAGGATAATTTAAAAACTACTGGGAGAAAGCGCACTGACTTTGGAGGGGATACGTGATGTCAATGTTTATAGCCAAGATAAGCTAGTGTACTGGACGTAGGGTCGGAACCTGTACCCTTATCACCTCCTTACAGGCTATGCTTGGCTACTCAGCCTCAAAAGTCTAATTAAAGTCACAATTAGCAGTGTGCAGTGAGAGAGACTTATTAAATGGGACATATTGGTAAGAAGAAAGAGCTCTGAAAGCCACCAAGTCTATCTTCAGGGTCCACCCAGCATATGGTTTATGTTTAAATAAGGGCTAAACATAACCAGTTCTGGCCAAGGTATGGTTCTACCCTTCACTGCTGTCTCAGCTCCTTTCTGCTGCACGATGATCTGACAAGTTGTCAGAACCATGTGCAATTTCTCGCAGAAAGACCAGATCCTCTTCTAGCTGGCTCTAGGCTTCAGTCGACTCCTTCTCTTACCATGAGGTTCCTTGGAAAATCCCAATTTCTTGAAGTTCATTGTTTCCGAGAGCCAAAGGGAGGAGTCCACGTGTCTGTGAGGAATCCCTTTGCCCCTGGCCAGTTTGCTTTCATTGTGGTGTAGGTTTTGAATTGAGGAGTTGAGTATCAGAGTGAGAAACTGGAGCACTTGTCTTCTTCTGGTGATCCCAGGATTGCAGCTGTGGGCCTTCTCTTGAGTTCTCTGGTGGCATCCTACATATGACCCACTGTGTCATTTCATGTCAAATTGCCCCACTGTCTTTCCCTGAGACCCTGAACAACAGTACATTTTCTTCTGATCTTTATTTGTGTCAACACTATTGTTTCTCTAGCAATAAGGTAGACTAGGAAATCCTCTTTAATCAGTGTTGGATGCTAAGGAATAGAAAAGCCTGTTAGACGCTAGGAATCCTCCTTTCATGTCAATAAGATATACTTGAGATATGCCAGTCCCATGTATGGCACATGGTTAACATCTGGGAATTCGTTTGTTTGTTTCTAAGAGATAAATACACCTGCTACCACTGTTTAATATACTGAAAATGTGAACAGAGTACCAGGGGTTTGTGCTGGATTTGGATGGGTTTGAGAAATGCTATTTGGTTGTTTTGGAGGCAAGAGAGACAAGGATTTCTGCAGCCTCCTTGCCTGATTCAGACATTCACAGCTGTCTTCTCTACTCATCTCTTCCTTCCATCTATTCCACTTGCCTGCTATTGTAGGGTCTGTTACTATACAGTGTGGGTAATCACTGGCAACTATGACTTGGGTGTATAGACACATTCAGCTTGTTTTTATTTGTGGAGCATGGTAACCCAAAAATACCAGACTTGATACCATGCACAGAGCCAGAAACTACAATGAATAAAAATAAAACTATATAGACCCAGGAGATGCAGAGGCGGTTCTTCACACTGTTCTTCAAAGAAGCTAGGGTGTATTAAACTCAGACCTCTTTCTGGTCAGTGTAGATGCATAAGATTCATGGGTCAACCAGATGGTTCAGCAGGTGAAAGCTCACACTGAACAAGACTTGTATTCAACTGTGGAAGGAGAGTCAACCCCTATAAGTTCTACAAGTTATCTTTAAGCTTCCATGTTTGTACTGGGGCATGTGCATGCTCTCATTCTCTCTCTCTCTCTCTCTCTCTCTCTCTCTCTCTCTCTCTCTCTCTCTCACACACACACACACACACACACACACACACACACTATAATGATTATCTTTACTGTCAGTAACCCAGGGATTATCTGGAAAGAGAGTCACAATGAAGACTTGACCACATGGGCTTGGCCTATGGGCATGCTTGTGAAAAATTGTTTCCATTAATTGGTGTGGGATGATCCTGTCTACACTGAGTGCCACTATTACTTAGGCAGAAGATCCTGAACTATGTTGAGAGTGGACATAATTGAGCAGAGCATCTCTTTCTTCTTGGATATGATTTGATCTGCTGTCCCTGCCTTGACTTGTCCACAAATATGGCCTGTCACCTGTAATTATAAACTGAAATAGGGCTCTTTCTCACATAAGTTGCTTTTGCCAGGATATTTTATCAAGGCAACAGAAACAAAACTAGACCACAAAAAATACACTAAGAATAATCTTTAAAAATATCTCTTCTGCTCTCAAGCAGGGGACATGGAACCATTCTGCCACTTTCTTGTCTCCTCACTGATAAGCAGCAATGACATCCATCTCCCTCCCCAACCTTGTGCTGGGTCTCAGCTCTCTTCTACTCTGCTCTCACACTTCAGCCGGAATCCTCATCACCTTTGCTGTCACTGTTTCCCCACTGCCTGCTTCTAGCCTGTGTCTCAGGAAAAGTGTAGGTTTACATCTGTCTTATCAAACTCTTTTCCACAGTGTCAACTTGTGTTGTTTCCATGAATAAAGTAATCACTCTACTTATGCTTACTAGTGTATATAACACATATGCTGCTGTTTGTTAATTTTATAGACATCTAAGGAACTCTTGCTTTTCAAAAACCAAATGGGAGACTCTCTAAACCAAGATTATAGCAGGCGAAAGAATAGGCAAAATCCCTGTGTGTGAGGCACCTGGATGCTCCCAAGATGGTCAGTCAATACACATTCAAATCTTAACCTATCCCATTTCAGATAATGTTATATGAGTCGGTGCAATGAAAAAAATCATAGCAGGGTGGTGTCAGAACAAAAGTAGTAGGAAATGGCTGTTTTCAAAGTATTTTATGTAATTTTTTATTATCATGCATAGCATGATCCTAAAGGTATCAGGTCGTCACTAGGAATAGTCTTAGTTTGACTCAACCTCCTAATACTGATGATGAACACCTGGTGTTCAAAGGACTGCTCTGTCTCAGACCAGCAGTAAGAAATGGGAGAACTCCCAGACGGAGACCATCTGACTATTTGAAAAATGAGAGTTTTTACTGCATTTCTCTAGGAGCTATCCTTATTCGTGGGTTTATACTGAAGCTTGGCTAGCAGTCTCTATAAATTGTTGTTATACAGCACTGTAATAATAAACTTTGATTATAGAATTTTCCATTGAACATTTTTGTTTATGGTTGACCATGATTTATCATGGGAGGGAAAACCATGGTGATAGGGAATGATCAGACCTTTAACAGTGCAAAGTTGCAGCTGAGGCGCAAAAGAGGGATCTTAAGCTCTATGTCCTATTTTCTTTATAAACAGTGGTCATCCTCCCTCTTTTTAATCTCTTTAAGCTGGTTTACTTATACGTTTCCCTTGAACATTGCATATGAGATCATAATAACTTTAGTCCTGTTCAGCCCACATCTGCTCTCCTTCCCCTTCCCGATGAGACCTGACTTCCTAATACATTTGTCTCATACTTGCATGGCTTTTTGTGGGTGTGTGTGACCGACTGAGTTTAGCTAGAGTTGCTTGCTTGAGTATGGATGTGTGTGTGTGTGTGTATCTCTGTGTGTGTAGAAGTGTGTGTGTGTCTGTGTCTCTGTGTGTGTGTGTGTGTGTGTGTGTGTGTGTCTGTGTGTGTTGGGGTGGTACTTACTAGACCAGGGGCAACTTATCAATGGCTACAGCACTGGAGAAAGTGATACATCTTCCCCTAGAAACCAATGGCTGTCAATATCCCTCAGAGAAAGGTGGGTCCTTATGAGTCCTCCTTCCTTCCATTACAAAATTTTGCTTGGATTAATTAGTTTTACATGGGCCTTCTGGGGGTAACCAGAGCTCTAGTGAGTTTGTGAAAGCAACAGCTACTTCCTATCCATAAGACTTCTTTCTGCGATGTGCCTTTCCAAATCTCTCATCTCTTCTATTCTTTGCCCCCTCTTTTAATGTTCCCTGAGCCTTAGAGGTGGTAATATAGATTCTCATTTAGAGCTGAGTACATCACTGCCCTTTATTCTTGGTATTTTGACTGCCAGTCTCTACATTAGCTGCAGTTCAGTGCAATAGAATCTTCTCAGAGAGAGACTGAAGGCTTTTCTTCTGAACATATGGTTGTAGACATGACTGAGTTGAATGACATTTCAAAACATACACACTTAGTGTTTATGCTCAAATGGGTTAAATGTATCTATATCCTTTAAAGTTTATTATTTCTTTATGATAAGATATTAAACACCCTCTTTAATCTCTAAATTGTATAGTTTATTATCATTTTCTGAGTGATCCTGGTGTAGATTAGTGCATTAGAACTTATTGTGTATGTGTGTGTTTGTGTGGTGGGCAGTGATGCATGTGTTAACCTGCATAAGAACAAAGGTCAACCTTAGGTTTCTAACCTGCTAGTTCTCCACCTTAAATTTTAAGATAGGATCTCTTTTCTTTTTTTTTTCTTTAAAAAAAAACCCATCTCTTGCTGATTCACCTAGGATGGCAAGCCTGTGAGCCTCCAGGGTTCTTCTGCCTCTGCCTTTACTATGATACAGGCACATATCACCAATCCTGGCCTTCTTACATGGGTGCTGGAGACTGAGCTAAGGTCATGATGCTTGTGGAGGAAGACCTTGATAAGCTGAGCTATCTCCCCAGCCCAGAACATCTTCCCCCATCTAACAGCAGAAGCCCCCATCAGCTAACTTTTCTCCATCCCTTTCTTTTCTACTTTGCACAGCCTTTTGTACCCATGGAACCCTTCCTTTACTATCAGCTTAATCTATGTGAGCACCTGTAAAGTTTTGTGGGGGCGGGCAGATCTTTGTCATGAGGATTAATCTGCAACTCTGACCTACAACCATTAGATTCAAGTACCTCCTCTTTTGTTATAACAAAGTAATGATAACAGTGATAGTAATAATAAGTCTGCAGGCATTGGAACATTGTCAACTGTCTCTAGGAGACAATATCTGTCCTGGCTGCAGGCTGCTGCCTGGTAGGTAGCAACCTTCTGTGCTTACAGCTGTCTTGTAGTCTCTACTTCACGTGTTCTGGTGTCCTCTCTTCTGTTTTCCCACAGCTACAGCAAGCTCTCTTCTTTCCTCTAGTTTGCAGTTTCACCCATCCTCCGACTCAGCTGGGCATTCACCTACTGTGCCCAGGCTTCGCTCAGCACCATCCCTATCTCATATCTTCCAATGCTGGATTCCTGCTGGCGTGCTTTCCCACTGGGTATTGCCATGCTTATTCACTATCCGAGACCACTGGTAATTATTATAAAGTTTATACTGTTTGATCTGTACTAGGTTATAAATTATTTGCAAAGAGAGAACGTGCCTTAGTTACATTTCCTTCTTCATGGAGCGCTTAAAAAAGCCATTAAGTAGTGACAGTTCATTGTGTTGCTGTGGCAAGCACCATGGCCAAAAGCAATTTAAGGGAGTAAAGGTTTTGTCTCAGCCTACAAGTTACAGTCCATCATCAAGGGAACTCAAGACTGGAATTCGAGCAGGAACTTGAAGCAGAAATCATGGAGGAGTGGGCTATTCTCTGCCCACTTGTGTCCTGGCTCCACTTCCGGCTTGCTTGGCCTCATGGTCACCAAGTTCCTTGTACTGCTCACCTAGGGAATGGTACTACCCACAGTGGGCTTGGCCTTTCTGTGTCAGTTAAGAATCAAGACAATCCCTCACAGAAATGCCCACGGACCGACCTGTTAAAGACAATACTCAATTGAAACTCCATTCTTTCAGGTTCTTCTAGGCTGTGTCGAGCTGACAGTACCATTGCTAGGGCAATGCAGCATAAAAAATCTTACTGATCAAAGTTCCAACAATGCTATCTACAGTCCAGTGATAGATAAAGCAAATGGTATGGCTTTCATCACAGTCAGTGGTTTTGGAAAAGTGTATTTTCTCCTTCTGAGCCTGTAATTCAAGTGTACAGAAGACCATGACCTTCCTATCACTGAAATCAGGCTTATACAGTTACCGTTTCAAAAGGAAGATTTCTGTTCAACATGATCTAGAGTTTGGAGTAGAAATGCTTTAAATGGCTGGTCGAGAAGGATTTTCTGACTTCATCACGAGGAGGAGTTTGTGCCAAAGACAGCTATCTTACCATTGACGACCTTGGATTTGGAGGGGGCGGGGAATCCATGTACGTTATAAAACAAGCCTCTTTTTCCAAAGGCTGGCAGCTGGGTTTTAGTTTTGAAGGAAAGGTTAGCAGATTAATAGGAAAGCCTGAAGAGTCGATTCTTTCCCTGTCCAAATGCAACTTGTTATTCAGAGTGTATCAGATTGTTCGGCGAGTTCAGTACCTGTGTGGCATTCAGGTAATTATTAAATGTTGGAGAACCAGACCCAAGGTCCTTTGAATGACATTGGAGAGGAGTATGTGAGCCACAGCTCTCTGCCACCACTGGGTGCAGGCAGCTCCGGTGCCCCACTGCGTCCACAGGGTTCATGATGGATGGCTGTCATGCTCTCATTAGCCCATTTAGCAGGCTGCTTTGGGATTTCTCAAACAATGCAGCTCACAGTCTCTCCAAAGTCAGCTCCTTTAAATAACCAAGCTAATTATGTGCTCTCCCGATGTTACACCGCTGTGTATGCTACCCAGGGTGTGTATACACTTACCCGAGCTCACACAAGCCTCAAGGAATCTAGCATTCAATTCCACAGCATTAAGATAGGTTTACCTTAGCATCTCATGATGCCTGAGCACATCTTTATGATAGTCCCTGTAATTTCATGGGTTTTTATGTAGCTGATTTCCTTTGGTGGCTGCCTGTCAACCCATTCTCATTTTAAAGACATAGTCTCTATACTCTGCCCTCTGTCTTGACTCAAGAAGGTCTCTAAGAACCAGGAAGACGCATGTGACCTGCCTCTTCAGGGCAGGAATTGGGAAAACCATGTGGTCTCCTAGGAGTCTGGGTTAGAGGTAGATAGAAGAGTTAGCCTCTGCTAATCACAAATGCAATATAAACTTTGGAGTGATGGAGAGTCAGGTTCCACTAGATTCTTGCTGAGAAGGCAGAGGGCACAGAAGCAAATAGCAAGTAGAAGTATAAAGAGAGTGACTGCTTTCCAGAACTTTCTGGTTTTCTGCTCTAATTCTTTTGGGAGACCTGACACTATGTTCCTGCCATGAAGTTCCATGCTGGCATCCACATCACTAATATGACCCTGTTTTTAGCTTATATTGGTTAGCTTTGTGGAGGGTGTGGGTACATTTCTTCTGCTTTCCTAACGAGAAAACTGAAGTTCAAAGGTTCTCGTTCTTCCTTCAGAGTGCCTTGACTGCATTCCTTCTACCCAGGATTCCAGAGCCTATGGCATTGTGTCTGAAACTAGCCATGTGGTCATAGTTTCCAAAGCACAGTTTAGTTCACATGTCTGACATTGCTCTGGGCCCTCATGCTGCTGCCACCACTAATGCTGCTGCCACCAGTAATGCTGCTGCTGCTGCAAGTTCAGAGCTGGCTCATTGCTGAGGTCACATTTTCTCACCTGCTTCTCAGGAGTGAACGTTCTCTGCAGCGTGCACAATGGCTCAGAGCCATGGCTGTTTGCTACAGCCATCACCACAGCTTAGCATTTTCAATTGTTTTCAACCCCGGAGTACTCTTACTCAGTCTGTTAAAGTTTAAACACCTGTCTTCCCTAGATGTGTCATAGCTCAGAACTGGCCGCTCCCCTCCTCACTCCCGTGGTATAAAGGTGGGTGATGCCTGTTGTTTATTGTCATGACAACCAGCCATGAACTGCGTCTTAAATCCATTCCGGGATCAGACCTCTGCCTCTCACACTCATCTCATCGCATTTCCGTTCTTGCTGTCTGTGTCTGTCTGTGTACCACGCCACATGACCACTTTCTCAGTCTCTGTCACCATCATGAGATTCTCCCTTCTCACCCCTGGAGCTCTGAGAGTGTGGTTTGCCCAATCTGGAACAAAAACTTATGTCTTGACTTTCTACTCCTCCCTTGACCCATAGGCTTGGTTCTGTTCCCAGGCTCTGCGTTGTTTTCTCATTTCCTGCATAATGCAGTGTCCATCTCTCTAAGTCATCTGACTTAGAGGCTTGGGAAGAATGCTTAGTCGGTAAAGTGCTTGCTACATAAACCTGAGGACACAGTTCTGATCCCTTGTGTCTTAAAACTTGGGCAAAGGAGAGGAGATAAGAGGACCCCTGGAGTCTACTGTGCAGCTAGTCCAGTTTCTCAATGATTTCTGATTCTACAGAAGAGAGCACTAGAAGAGACCCCGTGTTACACATATTAACCTACTGACAGACATGAGCACACACACAGCTTAAATGACTATTGTGCACATAATTTTTATATTTAGCACCAGATGCCCAAGAAGATATCTTCTTACAGTGCAACATTGTTTTTGCATCTCTGAAGCTTTCTGCTTCATCAGAGTCATGAATGAAATGGGTCTCGATGAAGAAAGGAAATTTAAGCCTGTCACTCTGCTCTTGACAGAAATGAGGCCGGCACATTCATTTTAAATTACCTCGGGACTTCATCCTGTTTTGATGTCCATCTACCTAGTTGTAGTCAGTCTTTGGAGAATTGTTTCGAAGAATGAAATCTCTCGCCTGCTAAATGATTCCCTACGCTGATGGGTCTCTTCCAAACTGTCGGAGCCACTCATGCTCCCTGCCTTCTGATCCCTTCTCCCGTTCCCCAGATACCTGCTGCTCTCAGTGTTCCTGTCAAAAGTGTACCTTGATTTCTTTTAATTACCAAGAATCAGAACATGCCGGTATCAGGTAGGAGAATGGCAAAGTGGGTTCTCCTCTGAGTGCAGCAGTGGCAGATGAAATCGGCCTCCCGACCTGATTGGTTCTGCCCCGTGCACTCAGTCTTATTGGTTCTGCCTCGTGCACTCAGTCGGGGAAAGCTGTGTGTCAGACATGGAACTGTGAGCTTCAGGGGGAAATTACTTCCCATCTTCACAAAAATTCTCACAAGTAGGTAGTCATTGCAGAGATGAGAAAATGGAGGGGTTGTCCTGTGGGAAGGTCACGTGTGAGGGTACCTGCCCCACTGGTGTATGATGTATGATGCCCTCATACTCTGCACGGCTGCCCTCTACCATTGTGCCCTTCTCAGCGTAATGAGGGCTTGATGGGCCAATAATTGGGCAGATGAACCTCCTAAAAGTTTTCCTAATCTTGTAATATGTAATTCCTGTCGCCAGGACTTTTTCAGAAAAGTAACCCAAGTTTTACTGTTTAAACAAGATGATAACAATACATGAGAGTTTGGGGATAGGCTGGAAATAAAAGTTGCCACAACTTTGACCTCCCTTAGGAATAATGGAGCTCATGTTTACCAGCTGAGCAAATGGGACACACACTCACCTCGGACGGAAGCACTTACCCAGCAGTGCCTGGACCGGCAAAGCTACCCTAGGAAGTTCTGAGATGGGGGAGCAGAGGCAGGCGGCAGCTACTTCCGCATTCTGTCTGTTGTTTGAGTCTCACAGGCATGTCTGAGGTTTATTTCATTAAGAAAATAATATGCTTGGGCAGCAGACGTTCTCTGGCAATATTAGATGGTATATGAAGTGTGTCTAGACATGGTAATGCACCTTAATGTACGACTGCAGCTTGAATTTGACCACAGTTCTGTAGGTGAACTTATTAAGTCGGAAACCACTGGTGTTTCAATTGAGCCTCTGGATTAATCAAGTACACAATGTAAATACTTTCCCAAATGCTCCTAAATATTGAGATTAATATGAAAGACAGTGAAAGCGTATAATTCTTCACCCCAAGTGCAGGAGGTCAGACACTTTTCAAAATGCAACTGCTTTCCATTTTTACAAATGTAATACAGTGGGTGTATTTATGTTACAGAGCACCTAGGCATGCTGTAATCAGTCATGCTGATACTTCCACTCCACAATACGAGAATATTTATTCCAAGTGTGAATTTCCATGGCAGGTGGCTGCTGAACAAGGACCAGCAAATGCGTGCATGTGTGCGTGTGTGTGTGTGCGCGCGCGTGTGTGTGTGTGTGTGGGTGTGTAGTATAAGCTCTCTCTATATATATACATACATATATGTCTTTTGGTATTGTGGGTGAAAGATTGCATACCCATAATATGAAGTTACCATTCTTAACTAGAAAGCAGGCAACAGCAACAAAAAATGGGATTGAAATTTAAGATAGAATTAGAATGAAAGGAAAGGGCTCTTGGAAAGAGTGAAGATACTAGAAGCATGGCACATAGCCACGTCAATCAGAAAAAGGGCTCTTCACACTAGCCAGAAGGAGAGCAGGGGAGTATGGTCCATGGGAAGCAGGTGGGAGTTTGTAGTTAGGGTCTGATGACCTGGTTTTCATGTCATCACAGTAGGGGCGTGTCTTTTTCTCAGTGACATAAGAATAATATTGGGGGCAAATATGAACATATGAAACAGCTTGTCAAGATATTAATTCTCAGGCTTTGGGCTGTCCGTGGACTGTCATTTGAACAGGCTTTGCTAGTCTCTCAGGCCTCACCTGCCTTTCTCCAGGCTGTAATAGATGGTGCCCCATGGTGCCTCACCCCATACAATACTCACGTGGCTTTTAAGTTTGACTTCAAACAGTTGTACAAAGCCACTCTTTAACTTATAAAGATCTCATCTGCAATCTCCAAATCCTTTCTTCTTTCAATTTGGAGCAGTTGGGTTTAGAGTTAATGGGGTATCTTAGCTAAAACTATTAAATGTCCAGCTGTCCCAACAGGGCAGGAGCTATTCGCAGTGTCTGTCAGGCCTAAGGAACCATGCTTTGTGTCTTTTTTCCAGCTTCAGTTTCTTCAGTGCCAAAGCTTTTCTGCCATGGGTCTTTCTCTCCATGTAGATGGCTGTTGCTGAAAGTGAGACTTCAATTCTCTTTTTAAAAGATATGTCCTTAAATATAATGATATTTCAGCATAGCAAAGTCTTATTTTAGACTACTATTAAGTTCCAAACTAACACATGAAATTTTAAGCTTAAGTTTTTATGATATTGAAATCAATACCTCTGCAACACCATCCCAGAACATTATATAGAAAATATAATTACTATATTTTCCTGTAATTATTGATTCATAAGATCAGAAAATGTACTTCCTACTTCTTATTGTACTTCAACATAAGAATAAAAATAAATGATGGTGTCAAAATGATGCTATTGATAATGAGATTACAAAGACCACAGCTGATCAAAGGCAAAGAAACTTCTGAGAGATTGGAAGTCTCAAGAACAACCTGAGATCATCTGTAAAAACGTACACATTCACCTCAGATCATCAAAACCCCATAAAAGCATAAGAATTCAGAACACATATTTCATTCATCCTCTGAGGACGGCATCATCACAGAAAATACAGCTTCTGCATAAAGCCATTGGACACTGGTCAGCTCGGTTTACAGATCTGCACCATTCGGGACACCTGTGGGATAAGAAGGCCAACATAAAGGAATTGCTTTAGAAATCTATATTTAGTAATGTATATGTTGTTTTTGGAATCAGTCTCTTCAACGTTGACCATTGTTAGGTAAATAAAAAGTATGACATCACCCCTATGTGCTGGAATCTATTCTCAGTATTTTCCATCTATACACCTTTCCTTGGTGAATTTTTGGCAGTTTCTGCTCAGTGCTTCTAAAATCAGTTCAGATTCTTTTCTCCACTAATTTATTATGTTCTCCCTTCTTTCCAATTTCTGGGCATTATTGGAAGCGCAGCTCTCTAAAGACTCACATAGTCCCAGCTATGACTCTCCTTGTGCCTGGCCTGATTCCAGGAAGGCGCAGAATACTTTAATCACATGCTTTACAAGAATCCTCAGTCCTGTCACTTCACACTTGGAATGCACTTATGCTCCCTGGGTGCCTTCCTGGGACACCAGCTCCCCCTCTCCTAACACCCACCACTTCCCCTTACTCCTATTTCAAATAGTGCTCCCAACTTTATCACTCTCTGCTAAGTGTTTGGTAGTTTTCTATAATAGCAGTTGATTTCTTTGGTTCTTCCCATCATTCATCTTAAAACTCTTACTTGTGTCTCCAGTTTCAGCACAATGTTTGGTACTCAACGTGTGCTTGAGTAAATGAAAAGAGAGACCCACATGGTCTGATCATCTTCCACTCCAAAGTCCTTCTGCGGCTTCAAGTTACCTGTAGAAAAGCTTCTAGCCCTACTTGCTCCACTTGACAAAGGAAACCTCCTTCCCCATCCTCGGCAATGCTCCCAGAACGCTGCTAAAGAACCGTGAACACTCCATGGACTTTCATACTGCTGCACCTTTGGTCATGATGCTTTTCTGTCTAAACTTCATCACCTCATATCCCCATGTCCCCACTTCCTGCTTTGCCTTGACCTAAGAAAATTCTGTGTAGCCTGCATGTTTCTTTGAGAAACCTTAAACTCCTTGTATTTTTTTTACCTACTATTTTTATAACATCATATTATAAGAATCATTTAAATTAATCTCTTGGGCTCTTACAATATAGCTCATTGCCTGGCATCTATATAGACTCTCCATAAATGTTGTTTGACTAAATGATTATGTGCCAAATTAATACTATTAAGACAAAAAAAAACCACACACAGGTTTTGATGACAAGTTTGGATACTGACCCTGATAGCGCTAGCTGGATGACCTTATTCTAGCTGTGTGACAGCTCTGATCTAGAGTTTACCTGTCTGTAAGCAGACGTGATGATTCCGGCCTGAGGTTTGTGAGAATTAAAGCAGGAATGACAAAGATGTCAGGTACAGCACTGGAAACACATGGCAACCATTGTATCATGAGTGTGGAAAAGATAGCCCAAAATATGAAACATGTATCATTGGGTTCAGTTTTCAAGACTCTGATTAAAGGAGATGGTGCATGGGCATTGGTGGGATGGGATGCAGAAGCAAGGGTTCACAGGTCATACAAATGCTGTTCCAGCTTGAGTGGAGTGATCTCACGAAACCCAGAGACAAGAAAGCTGGTGGCAGAGGGCCTTTGACAGACTGAGGGTTGGAGGTTTCTTTCCAGACAATATACTCTGCTCTAAGTCCTTCCAAGGTTACCCCTTCTTATCTTCTCAAACTCTGGTCCTGTTTCTGTTCATTTGAAGGACCTGACCTCACTCTATCCCTCCAATGACACTGCATATACAGCAGCCTAACAAGTCACACCGTGCAGGGATGGGGCTGTGCTATCCCTTGCCCAGATGCTAGTCACAGCAGCCACCATGGACAGCAGGAACCTCTGGGCCCCACAGTTCCCTCCCCAGTGCTCCAGACTCCAAGCCTCCCCACCTGCCTCCAGGGACTCCTCCACGGGGCACACAGCCAGACAAGCAGAGGAGCCCTGAGCCTTCCCTTCCTTTGCTTCTGGCGTGCCTGCCTCATCTTGATTTTATTTGTCAAGCTGTCAAAGAAAGAACCTTTTGCACCAGTCGTCATGTGAATGGTTGCTATCCCCACTCATTATCATGCTACATGCTGCCATCCATGCAGAAGAAAGAAGCATGGTAATCTGAACTAATTCACCATCATTTTAGACATTTTCCTTTTCTTAAGAAGGGAAGTTTAGGGGAAATGTGTATCTTTTCCAGGAGACAGCTCCTCAGCGTGTTAGCGGGAACAGCTAGAGGGAACAATGCCCATCTACAAACTGTTTGTCACAACCGGTTAGTTCTTCATACCCCAGAGGCTTCATTACCTTTTTTGGAATTACAGCCTTATTAGAAGAGAAATGTGTGTTATTGCAGAAGTGTGCTTTTTGGGAGTCGTTTTGTGGAACCATCTCAATGACTCAAATTTAGCTGTATTTCATCCATTTGGGTATAGACTTAGAGCCGTCTGTCCAGTAATTTGCCCACTAGCCTCAGGTGGGCACTGGTATTTGGAATTTTGTTGGTTATACCAAGGAATAAAGGATTTTAATTTTTAGTGAAATTTAATTAGCTTAGGTTTAAAAAATTGTATTTTACTCACCTATAAGATAATGTTCTTTTTGTTTTGTTTTGTTTTGTTTGTTTGTTTTTGAGACAGGTTATCTCTGTAGCTTTGGAGACTGTCCTGGAATTAGCTCTTATAGACCAGGCTGGCTTTGAACTCACAGTTTGAAGTTTAATCTCGAGTGATGGGATTAAAGGCATGGGTTACTACCATCCAGCTAGATAATGTTCTTTTATCAGAGAAAGTTATATGAGTCTTTTCTTTAAATTTGAACTACATTTTGTAGATTCATTCAGGTGCAGCTGTAGGACATGATCCAAAGTGGGCCTGTCAGATAGTAAAGAAGATAAAGGAATTGTACCTAAATGACAACCTAAATTTGAGCCACGGGTTCCACGTGGCAGAAAGAAAGAACTGACTTCCGTAGTTGTCCTTCATACATGTTTTCTGTGGCACATGCATGACCACAGACATGCAGATCTCTCTCACTGAGCCTGGAGCTTGCTGAGTGGCTACAGTTGTCGATCAGCAAGTTCTGGGAATCCACCTGTCTCTGCTCACTATACCTCTCCACTCCCAGCACTGGTTTTTCAGATACATGTTCCTGTACCCAGATTTTTATGTGGGTGCCTCGGATCAGAACTCAAACTTTCTTTACCCATTGAACCATCTTCCCACTTATGGGCTTGGGATGTGTCCATGACTGTATGTAACGATATTCTGCTCCTTTTTCTTGCTGAGTGAAATCTTATGCTGTGTATTTACCACAATCTGTTAATTATTTGCTGAAGAACTTTTGTTTCTTTTTTGTTTTTCCAGTTTGTGGTTGATGTGTGTGTGTGTGTGTGTGTGTGTGTGTGTGTGTGTGTGTGTGTGTGTGTGTGTAAACCCTGGTTCTATTTAATTGGCATAAACACTTGAGTAAAATTGCTGAATCATATATTGGCTGGAATTGTGTTCTATTAGATTCCCTTTCAGACTGGTTATATACCACGTTGCATCCTCACATGAATACACTAATTTTTCTGCTTCTCCAAAATTCAGTTTGCTTTTTATTCATTCTGATAGACGAATACTGTGAATCTGCCTTTTACAGTATTTTACAAAACCCACGTAGAAATATACGATTTTGATATCAGGGTGAAGTTCACGCTGGGATTTGAAAACAATACAAAAATAACTCAATTGTTTTTAACATGGATAAACCCAGAGACAATTCTTTTTTCTGGCTAGTTTATTACAATTGATTTTGCTGGTTTCTTTTTACTCTAATGACTAGAAAATGTTAAGCTTCACAGTCCATATTCCCCGTGGGCAATGCTGCTCTCCACTACAGTGGTCAAAGGGACAGGGTGGCCTGGATTGAGGGCTTTATTTGATTTACTGTGGAAGTCAGCAAACATAACCTGCAAAAAGCCAGCTGGAAACATCACTGACTTTGTGAACCACAAAGTTTCTGCTGCCATTACTCAATACTGTCTCCATAGCACAAACCCACCGTGGGGAATGTGGCACTTAAATGATTGAGGATGTCTGAAGTCTGGGGAAAGTATTTCCAAAAGCAGGCTTTGGGTCTAATGCTCACAGTTTGCCAGTCCCTGGTAGAAGAAATATAAAGAAGCATAAAAGGTTTGATTAGACTGTCATCATCAGCTATGCTCTTAATTAAATATGAGAACATGCCAGGCATCCCGACAGAAAGGGTTTGGTTGGAAATTGTGTACGAAGACAGAAAGTTTGCGTTAGCTATTTTTCTGGTTGCTATGACAAAATATCTGACAAACAACAACAACAGCAAAAACAAACAACCGAAGGCATTATTTGAGCTCACGGTTTGAGGGTGCAGTCCATCGTGGTGTGATGGCATGGCAACAGGAGTGTAAGAGGCCCATCGCATTGCATCCGCATTTGGGGAGCAAGCAGATGGTGACGGATCCTGGTGCTCAGCTCCCTTTCTTCTTTTCTATTCAGTCCAGCACCATGCAATCATGCTGCAAGCTATTTAGATTGAGCCTTCCCACATCAAATAATCTAACCCAGACACTCCCTCAAAGTCAGGCACAGTGATTTGTCTCCAAGGTGATTCTAGATCCTGTCACATTGACTGTCAACATATACCTTCACGAGCTGAGAAGCTAAACAGGGGATGGGGCATTTCGGAAATTAGTGATGACTGGAAGCAGCTGCCATTGCTAGACTTGACCAATAGAATGGTGAAGGGTCCTTTTAGAAGTCATTGGTGAGAACCAGTGCAGGGTTGGGTCAGTTAATGAGGGTCTGTACTGCAGAAAGCATGGTGGCCTTCTAGGATCTGAACTGGGAATATAAACTGTAGTCAAAGGTTTTTACAGGACGAGGCCCTACTGAGGAAGGAATATGGGAAACATCATCCTTTGTGACTCAGAGCACGGCTGAGAGACAAAAGGTAGGATCTGAGAGCAGTGTTTCACTAGCCAACAGGTTAAATCCGAACATACAGGGCTCCCGGGAGCTCTGGACTAGCTGGGTAGTCAAGGACAAAAGAATTTTTGTGTAGCCCTTTTCCTTTGTGTGCAGGCTTTTTGAGTAGCTCTGCTATTTCATCCTTCGGGGAAAATGGTGAGTCAAGAATGAGTCTGATCAAAGTCCTGCAGACCAGTGTCTTCAGATGTAGTTATCAGTCCTGTCAGGAACTCATCAGGAAGATGAGAGAGACTGTAGCTAAGATGGAATCTTAGCTGGTAGCCTGTAGCTAGTAGAAGTGTGACATGTTGGCTTCTGGGGACAAGCCACTCATATGATATGAAGGTGCGAAATAAGAAGACAGGGATTCACTTCAAATCTATCTAATGCAGAAGACATTCCTGTTCCCTGTTAGGTCTCCAACTTTCGTCTGTAAAAGTCAAGGCAAAATTTAAAAAAAAATCAACAACAAAAATTCAAAAGCTTTGTTTCTGAGATAGTCTCATCTATCCCAGAGTGGCCTTGAACTCATTATGTACCCAACGGTGATCTTGGACTTCTTATTCTTTTGTCTCTACCTATCAGCTGTTAGAATTGCAGTCCTGTGCCACCACAGTGTTATTCAGGACTTGGTACTGAACTCAGGACTTGGGTTTACTATGGAAGCCCTCTCCCAACTGAGCTATATATCTTCAGTACTCAAGTTTATTTTCTTTCACCCATAAATTCAAACAACAGAAAGGGATGTGTCAAGGAAAGGGGTATTTGTCTCACAGTCTTGTCCTTTGAAGTGACCATCACCCAGGGACATTTTCTTTTCTTTTTTTTTATTGTTAAAAGAAAAATTTACATTTACTCCCCTTGTTCCCTGCCCTCCCGCTCCCCCATTACCCCACCATCCTCCCCCTGCTTCCTTAAGATGGGGCAGGATACCCTGCCCTATGGGAAGCCCAAGGCCCTCCCCCCTC
>JAQHUG010000333.1:871503-895670 GCA_028555095.1 Dicrostonyx torquatus | reverse complement strand
GGAGTGTTCCCCTTACTCCACATCCTTTCCAGCATAGGTTATCATTGGTGTTTTTGATTTTAGCCATTCTGACAGGTGTAAGATGGTATCTCAAAGTCGTTTTGATTTGCATTTCCCTGATCGCTAAGGAAGTTGAACATGACCTATACTCATTGCCTGCCCAGAATCTTCTAGACTTCTTCAACATCCCTACTTGTATTAAGATAAAGTCTCTTGGTTTGTTTTATTATAAAATTTTGGAGTTTTAAGCTGCCCAGTTGCTTCAGTTCAATGATGGCCAAAGACAGCATGGCCAGAAGCTAAAGAGAAAGACTAGAAGAGATGGAGGTCCTACCTCAGACCTCTCTGTAGTACGGGTACCTAGTTCTGGATCAGAGACTTAGCTGTCAATCAGGTAGGATTCTCTGAGTCTCAGAGAAGGCTAGGCAAAATGCAAGAGACAAGTGTATGAAGGCTCAGAGAAGGACTCAGGAACCCATAGTGGACATAGCATTGTGTAGGTGTCTGTGGGACCACCAGGGGTCTCGGGATCTTTTCTGGATCCAGCTCATCTGGGAGGATCTTCTATCTCACCTCCAGCCAACAGGAGGATGTTGTAGAAGCCTACAGACTAAAGCTAGCTGCAACCATTTAGTCCGTCTCTGTTGCATGTGGTTTGTTGACCTTCAGCAAGGCACTCTAGGCTAGTTACTGTGGCAGAGATCACATGGTTTCCACATGATAACTTAACATGTGTGCCTTCCTCTGATCTTTTCTTTGAGGGAAAGGGCAACCTTCAGGATCCCCAAGAGGTGACTTCTTTTAGGGGTCTTTCACTACTTTCTACTGTGTTGGGAGAGTTAGTAAAATCGGCTTTCCATATGTCTTGGTTCAAAAGCCTCCTCAGAGGGGTTCTGGATGGCCTCAAGAAACAATGATGCTATTTTCTTTCTTTCTTTTTTTTTTAAGAAAATTATTTAATTAACAGATTTTTTTACTTATTTTACATACCGACCAAGACCACATTTTCCTTTTCCTAGGCTCCTTCCATCCCGTCCCTCCTCACTCCCATTTAACCCTCTCCCCATGCACTCCTCCTCCTCCCCATTCAAAAATGGGCAGACTTCCCATGGGCTTGAACAAGCATGGCACAGCAAGTTGAGGTAGGACCAAGCCCTTCCTTCTGCAAAATAACTAGACTAGATAATCCAGCATGGAAAACGGGCTCCTGAAAGCCAGCTAGACACCAAGGACAGGTCCTGATCTTCACTGCTAGCAGTCTTACAAACAGACCAAGTTACAAAACTGTTACATACATGAGGGCCTAGGTTGTTCACATGGAGACTCCCTGTTGATCCAGTATCCACTTGCTCCCATGAGCTCAGGTCAGCTGTCGCTGTGGGTTCCTCTGTCATGACCTTGACCCTTGACCCCCCTGCCTCATGCATTCTCTCTTCCCTTTCTTCAGGAGGACTCCAGGAGCTCATCCCAGTGTTTGACTGTGGATCTCTGCATCTGCTCCCATCAGTTACTGGAGAAAGGCTCTCTGATGAAAATTAGGGTGGTCATCAATGATGTTATTTTCAAGGTGCTCATCTCACCACATAAATGATATGTTTCTGAAAAACCTTTAAAAGGTAGATTTCAATAACTGGGTTATACTTTTAATGCATATTAAGCTACTAGTTTACAATATGTTAAGTATCATTTAGTTTGTCGTTTTAAAATTCTGGTTTCTTTCTTGCCCAATAGCATTATGTGTCAACTTCAAGAGTGAGCCACATCAGACAAGTCTTTCTAAAGGTTTAAGGGTTTTTTGTGTCGTTTTTGTGTACTTTAGTGGCTACAACAGGCATAAATTTAAAAATATGTTTTCTTAAGCAGAAAATATAAGGCAGAATTTAATTTTTCACATTGATTTAAATTCCTTGTTTTGTGGAATAGCTAGTATTCCTAAAGTTAAATTATGCAAATTAAGTATTTCTTGATACTAAACACTTGAAATGTTAGTAGCTTAAAGCAAGCAAAAAACCTTTTTAATCATTAACATGTCAACTAGATGATTCTGTTGATACCTTAGCTAGCTGATCTGGAAAAACTCAGTCCCTCTCTCTAACCAGATCAGTGTCTTCTGGAATCTGCTTGATCCCTAGGTGGCTGGGAGTATTCACTTATCTCTGTTCCATGTGGCCATCCATACTTTAGCAGGCTCACCTAGGCCACTTCCAAGATCACTAGAGTATCTTAGTATATGGACAAGAAATTCCTAGGTCTCTTGAAACTTTTCCCCAGAGCCAACAACACCCTCCCTGCATTATTGGCTAAAATTAGTAAACACACTAGCCTAAAGTCAAGGCTATAGATGTGGACTTCCCAAGGTGATGGAATTCCTGTGAAGCTTTGTTTCAAAGGATGCAGACAGAAGAAATTTAGACATTGGAGCTCTTTTTCTGCAAATGACCTATGGCAGATGACAGAAGACAAAGACAAATGATCAAGAAAAAAAGGGTCAAGTACTTTCTGATCCTGGTGCTAATTGGTTTCAAAATGTTATGAACTTTGGGCTCTTTTATTATATTTACCTTTTAAAAGACACCACTCTATTTTTCTGTTATTAAACTATCTGGTTTTTTTTATAGAATGTCGACTTCTAGCAGTTATTTGCTGACTTCTTTTTCTTTTCTCATTTTACTTTGGCTAATTTTCTTAGGAACCAATTTACCAACACCGTTTAGGGATATTTCTAAAGTAATGATGATAAATTCCTGACATTAAGAACTCTTGTATTTTTAGATGCATTTTTTAGTTGCTTGGACACTTGTTTCTGCTACTAGGAGACACACTAGAGAGGTGTTTATCCAAAATATGGGAAGGTTCAATGTAAGGAAAACATGTCAATATGTCAAAATATTGCTTTCTTCCCCATAGATGAAAGGGTTTTACATGCATTGCAGCCTGAGACAGTATGGATTGTGTTTTCCTTCCTCACCTCTTTCTCCTACGTGTGTGTGTGTGTGTGTGTGTGTGTGTGTGTGTGTGTGTAGTTTTCCCCCAAGTCCCAGAACCTTATATCCAGGGCTCATAATAAGAATAAATGATCCACCTCTTTTGTTCCTCATGCTCACTGTGGTCTGTAAGAGGCAGCTCGGGGTCCTTGCTTCTGAGATGTGTTATGGGGTTAATTTTATGTCACAAAGGACTTTGATACTCACAGATGAAGAGCAACTCGTAACTATAACATTTTATTGTTATAATGCCATAAAAAGCTCTGGGGGACCTATGACTTACATATTTTCCTTAAAATTAATTCATAAATCATATCTAAAATGTATCAAATCCAAAAGCAATAGCTTTGACCCTAGAATTGCTGCAGCAGGAAGCCGGTGATGTACTGCCAGCTACCTCAGCAGTACTCCCAAGTACATTAGAAGTGCAAACAGTTAAAACAAACGACTAGGTGTTTCAAAGGAGTAGATTAACTGATTCTGAGCTTTTCCAGCTCAATACAAGTATTTTAAAGACATTATCATGAATAGTACAATTTGTAGGTATTTTTCACCAATTTACATGAAATATTCACTCTTCCCATCCAAATATTTCATTAAACTATTTTAAAATTTCTTTTAAATAGAGTCAGTTTTCCTTGTGTTTTCCATTTAATGGCCACATACAAGTGACCACAGCGCTGGATGATAGCGTATCTCCACATATTATTTTTCTGTTGCATCTTTATTGTATGTTACTAACATCTCAGGTATAATATTTGCATCTTTTCCTCATGATTCCTCACGTTTTCCCTCGGTAACACTGTCACACTTATAAAGATCTGTCTGCAAAAATAGTCAATGCATTGTCGCTGCAGTTTTTTGCCAAAGAGCAGTGATTCATTTGTGTATACTTGAGGAAATATTATGACTTCTAAGTGTGACTTCCCGAAACATAAAAAGACATCCCTGTCACAGTAGGCTTTTGCTTAAGATAGGTTTTCAAAGAGCTCCTTTGCTGTATGTGCCAGAAGTACACTATTCTGACAGTATTAAACTGGCATGCTTTGTGCATTCTTCTCTCAGAGGGATTTTTTTAGGCAGTTGGAGATCATTACCGGAGAAACAAAGATGGGGCATCTGCTTCCTAGATGCAAGGGCACTTGAAAATTTGCACAGCATAACACTGGGGAGCAGGTTACTGGAGCTGTAACTCTTGACTCCAGGTTTTACGGTCAATCCTCACGGTGGCCAGGATGAGCTACCTCTATCTTCTTGTATCTCACCATGTCGGGAAGACCAAGATGGCTTGGGATAATGCTTCTCTTGACAAAGTATGATCAATTCTTCCCACTGTCCCCTTGCTCCCTGGGAAGACAGTGTGCTTATAATAAGCTGTTCACCTGATCCACCCACTCAGCAACTCTAAAGTCTTTGTGCATTGGTTGGCATGGTCACTTCATAACTCTTTATGTTAACAATATTTTTTTCTCGACTCATTCTATTCATACAGTATTCTAAGCAATTGGAAGGCAAATGGCACCTTAAGCTCTATTAGTATTTGTGATATAAGTTTGATGTCTTTATTTTCAACATAGCAATTACGTAATATTGAAATGAGCACATATATGTGGATGCTACAAATAGTGCCATATATACTATTTACTGATGAGCTGAATATTTTCTATAGGCAAGCAAATTCTAACTTTGTTATTCATTCACATATATATTAAATAAGCATAAATGGACATTATTTATACTTGAACTAATGAAGTGTCATATAGAAATAAAGAAATCATGTTTATAGTGTGCATGCATGCTTGTGTGTGTGTATACACACATGCGCAAACAGAAACAGACACATATGGCATTTTGTGAAAGGCATATTTTTATTTTAAAGAAACAGATCATTATGAATCTAATTATGTTATACATGTAAATACATTCTGCTTTTTCTTTCTTTCCATTTTACAGAACTCTAAATCTAAGAGGAGATCTTAACCTACTTCCCAGTGGGTCTGTGTTACTTTTTAAATTATTTTTAATTCATTTTACATACCAAACACAGTTCCCCCTCCCTCCCCTCTTCCTGCTTCCCCCAACTATCCACCCCCACTCTACCCCTCATAGTTCCTCAGGATGGGAAAAGCTCCTATGGGAGTCAAGAAAGCCTGGCATCTCAAGTTGAGGCAGGAGCAAGTCCCTCCCCCCAGCATCAAAGCTAAGCAAGGCATCCCACCATAGCGAATGGGCTCCGAAAAGCTAGCTTGTGTACCAGGGATATAGATCATGGTCCCTCTGCCAGGGGTCCCAGAAACTGACCAAGCTACACAACTGGCACCTACATGGGGAGTGCCTAGTTCTGTGTCTTGCAAGCTACCAAGACACAGCTGTCAATCTAGAGTCCAGGAGCTGGTGTGAGCTATCTCTGTGGGTTTCCCCATGATGATCTTGACCTCCCCCCTATTGCTCATATAATCCCTCCTCCCTTTCTTTAACTGGACTCCTGAAGCTCTGCCTGGTGCTTGGCTGGGGATCTCTGATCTTCATCCAGTTACTGAATGAAGGGTCTATGATGACAATCAGGGTACTGACCAATCTGTTTACAGGAGAGGACCCATTCAGGCACCTTCTCCACTATTGTTGGGAGTATTAGCTGGGGTCATTCTTGTGGATTCCTGGGTACTATGTTTCTCTCTATTTCCAAATGGTATCCTCTATCAAGATGTTACTTTCATTGCTCTCCCACTCCATCATCCCCCAACTCGATCATCCCATTCCCTCATGTTTTCATCCCCTCACCCTCTCTATTCTACTGACCCCTTCTAGCCCCAGGAGATATCTTCTATTTCCCCTTTCCAGGACAATCTATGAATCCTTCTTAGGGTCCTTTTTCTTACCTAGATTTTCTGGGGCTATGGACTGTAGTCCGGTTATCCTTTGCTTTACATCTAGTATCCACTTATGAGTGAGTACACGGTAGTGTTTGTCTTTCTGGATCTCGGTTACCTCACTCTGGATTTTTTTCTAGTTCCATCCATTTGTCTGCAAATTTCATAAGGTCAGTGTTGTTTCGTTTTGTTTTATACAGATGAGTAATACTCCATTGTGTAAATGTACCACATTCTTTAATTTATTCTTTGATTGAAGAGCATTTAGGTTGCTTCTAGAATCTGGCTATTAGAAATCATGCAGCTATAACATAGTTGGACAAGTGTACTTGTAGTATGATTGGGCATCCTTTTGGCACATAACCAAGAGTGGTAAAGTTGAGTCTTGAGGTAGATTGAGTCCCAATTGTCTGAGAAACTGCCTAACTGATTTCCAAAGTGACTGTACATGTTTGCACTCTCACCTGCAATGGAGGAGTGCTCCCTTTACTCCACATTCTCTCTAGCATAAGCTGTCCTCAGTGTTTTTGATCTTAACCATTCTGACAGGTGAAAGATGGTATCTCAGAGTCATTTTGATTTGCATTTTCCTGATGACTAAGGCTATTGAGCAATTCATGAAATGTCTTTTGTCCATCTGAGATTCTTCTGTTGGGAACTCCGTTTAGAACTGTACCCCGTTTTTAAATTAAATTATTTGGTACTTGGTTGTCTAGTTTCTTGAGTTCTTTTATATTTTGAAGATCAGCCCTCTGTCAGATGTGGAGTTAGTGAAGATATTTTTCCATTCTGTAGACTGCCGTTTTTGTCTTATTTACCATGTCGTTTGTCTTACAGAAGCTTCTCAGTTTCAGGAGGTCCCACTTACTGATTGTTGCTTTCGGTGTTTGCTACTGATGTTATATTTAGGAAGTGGTCTCCTATGCCAGTGCATTCAAGGCTACTTCCCACTTTCTCTTTAACCAGGGGTGTGATCATGTTTTGGCCTTCTTTTCTTCTTCTCTTTGTCTTTGAATATGGTGTGTGTGGATTTGTCCAGATAAAGTATTCTCTGCACTAACAAATTGTATCTTGAGAGTTTTTCTAATGGGTTTGACAAGGTGGTATAAATGCTCCAGGTTATAATAGCTGCATGGTTTGTAGAAAGTAGGGAAGACATTCTTCCAGAGGACATAAAAATAAATTTGAAAGGATGCTGGATAAACGGAAATTGTGGGGATGATACCAAGTTATCCCAAATTACTCATTCCTGAGCTATGATTTTCAGCTTATTAACTATGTAAGTCAATTGGGCTACTATTATTATTTTAACATTTTTATATCAGATAGACTTGATCTAATTCTTAAGTGTTTAGTTCACTTTGTATTATGGAGCCAAGATGAGTATAGAGCTAACATTTAGCGATTTAAAGGGCTAACTATCCTTTAATATGCCCTTTTGCATGAACATTGGATGGGTTTTAAAGTCCTAAGAGTAGACAGAATGTGAAATATTTGATATTTGTACCAGGAAAAAATTTAAGTACCACCACCAGAAAGAAGGAGTTAAAAGCCAAAAGGTCATGCCCAGGCCTTCCAGATGGAAAAGAACCATTGTGTCTGTGTTGCACTAAAGGTCTCTACCTCTTCTCAGGATAACTCTGATGCTGACGACCTTAGCTAGTTCAGAAAAGAGCTGCTACTGTCCGGGGCATGAGCAAACATGTTCAACGGGCCTGTTTCCACAGTCTGTGGTCTTTTAGACAAGATGGAACTATTGAGCTATGTTTAATTTGTATTAAACTTGCTGAGAAGTTGGATTAGCTTTATCATGTATTTCTATGGGGAAGGTGAGTTTAAGCCTTTTAAGGCTGTGGGTAGTCAGGGCACATCTAATGGAGGAGAAGGAACCGCACTGCCTGTAGCAAAGGGCCTGCTGGGAAGGCAACGGCAGCAGGACTGCCCTCCACGGCTTTAGTGTGCGCGGTCATCCCGGCTCCTCTGAGCTGCTGCAACAAGATGTTAACACCCTGTGAAGTTCACCAAATCGAGTTTGCTTTTCCGTAGGATGTGAAGCTTGACATTCAGCTTTGCGCACGGGGTCACCCAGCTGGGAAGTGGAGGGGCTGCAGTTCAAATCTGGACCGTCTGATTCTCAGGACTAGAGGCTATTTCTGGAAGAAGGAGGAAGGAAAGTAATTGGGCCTTATTTAAATTTAAATAGTGTTAAAATGTATGGAGAAACTTCTTCTGAAAACCTGTTTATTTGAAGGTTAATAAAAATGAGAGATAACCAGGGAGGTAGCTTGAGAGACGTGGCTAAAGGAGAGAACCGCCATGTGAAAGTTGTCCTTTGACTTCCACATGTAAGCCCTGACACATGTGCCCACATATACATACACATGTGCATGAACAGGATAGCAACATTAAACATATTTTTAGAGCATAAATAAAAGACTGATAGTGATTACACCCTTCTCCCTTTGGACAGGTAGAAGTTAACCTTAAAGATCTGAATCAAGGTCAGTGGGGTTTCTCTGTTTAACGTACACATTTATGGGATGAGGAACACCAGCCTGGGGTTCAAACTATTGGCTCAAAACCCAGAGTTCCCTCATGGCTGCTGAGATCCCCACAGGTTTCTGTGGAATAGGGAAGTCGCCCAACTCCCAAGCTTTTTGTCAGGAAACAGTGGTAGAGTGTTCATCAGGAGTCCTAAACTGGAGGGATTTTGCTTCTCCATGAATATTTGAAAATGCATGGAAAGAGTTTCTTGTGTTATTTTATAAGGTTGGTAAATAAAAGTATTCATTATTCAATCTGGTGAAAAATTGTGCCCACAATGTGAAATAACTATGTCTAGATACCAGAGATCTTCCATTGTTATAAATCTCAGCAAAGCCTGGTGCCTTGAAGGCCAGAATGCTGGAAAAAAAAATGGTACCGCTTATCACAACACAGAAGGATCTGGTCCCAAATGTGAAAACTACCAAATCTGAGACATACTTGTGCAGATCAAAAATCTCATAATGGGGCTGGGGAGATGACTCGGTGTCTGTGAGCATATATTGCTTTCCCAGCACCCATACAGGCAACTCAAAACCGCCTGTAAGTCTGGCTGCAGAGAATTCAATGCCCTCTTCTAACTGCCGCAGGGAACTGTATGCATACAATGAACAACCCAGGCACTTTCATAAATTAAAACTATCTGTCTTAAAAGAATCCGGTAACAGAAAACACCTCTCACACAGACCTGGCTCTCTTTCAGAGCTAAAGTGTGCCAGGTGAGATCAAAATTGAAAACGCCTAGCCTTCACAATTCTAAATGCAGTCTGTGAGCCCTTTCTCCACTGTACAGTCTTTGTTCCCCCTACCCTTTGCTGTAAATATTTGGAAGAAAAGGGACCTAAAAACTGAAGACTAATTTATGAGCCACAGTGAGTAGAGTCTGCCTTCTGCATTGTGTTCCTATCTTCTTGATACGCAGCTGGGCAAGGCAGGCATTGATCTGGTGCTGGAGACAAACTATGGTTGGGCCTTAGTCCTTCCCTGTTGCCTACTTGGACCAGACTTGCTGACCTTAGATATATCTCCATATATCTGCTCCCATATATCTCCATCTAACGCATAGTGGAGCCAGGGGTTGGCTGCTCCTAGAGCAATGGTCCTTTCCCATTCCTTGTCTTAACTGCCCAGACAAAGAAACAGTTCAAAGACAAGACATAGTCTATGGCACCCCAGAGCTTCTCCTCTATGAGAACTGTGAGGGCTGAGCTGTGTTTACAAATGCATTCCAGTGGGGAAGCAGTCAGGAGCTGGGCATCAGCCACTCGCCCAGACCAGTCCTCGGTTCGTGATTCTCTCTCCATCAGGCAACAGTCCAGGAGGCATGCCTGTCTATATCTGGGATCCAGTAGACTGAACACCTGCCATCCATGTGGCAACCAGAAAAAAAGCAGAGAGATTATTGCAGACTCCATCCATCCTGAGCAGTGCAAACTCAAACCTCAAGTAATCCTTACAGTAGATTAGCAAGTGTGAGCTTCAATTACTCCAAAGTGTATCAGCCTGATAATGTATCTTATTGGGATATGAATTATGAGGTGCTCAGACTAATTCCCTGGAATCACAAGGGGAATTAGAAGTTCTCATCGCGCATTACAGTAACTTGGCACCCAGGGAGTAGTGTGTTTTAATCAACATTAAATTTCCATATTGAAACCGTGAAGTAAGTATTGATTTTTAGAGTAGTATCACACAGCGCTGTTCACTCTTAAAATGACAATGGATATAAATTCATCTTTGACAGATGGTTCGGAAATATCTTTCTGTGGTTTGTTATTTTTATGTGGTCTCTGTATGAATAAAGAAATCAAATTTCTTTAATGGTTATCAGAAGTCTCTTGTTTGTATTCAGAAGCACATCATTTTAACTAAGGGAGCTAATCACCTATTTTATAGAAAGAAATAGAAACAGAACAAAGCTCCTTGATATATTTGGTAATGGGCTGGGAGCAGGGAGGTGAATAAGGAAATATTGGGTCACTGAGGTGGTATATAAAAAGAGTGATAACTGAGATGTCCTAAAGAAATATACTGAGTGGTTAATAGTTTTAAATAGTAATATATGAATATGTTCATTAAACCACAAATTATACATTGATATATTGTATGATTATTAAATATTATACAGATTATTACATATATATTTATATGCAATAGACTAAAGTACAATAGAAAGTGAGTGTGTATAAGTCATATCTTACACAAGAAACAACTGGTTTAGAGCTATGCAAGTTTTGATATAATATATATATATTATTAATATAATGAGGCCTAGGAATGTGGCTCAGTTGGTAGAAATCCTGTTCAACATGCACGAAGCCCTAGCCTTCATCCCCCGCACTGCATAACCCAGGTATGGTTGTATATGCCTGAATTTCCACATTTGGGAGATGGAACAGAGGGCATGGGAGGAAAAGAGGTTAAAAGTCATATTTCAGCTCCCATAATGAGTTAAATATACCTAGAATATGTGACCATTGTGTGTATGTATGTGTATATGTATGCATGTATACGTGTATTCTTATAGACTGTATATGTAATCCCATTCTATTTGTCATATGTTCTCTCAGAAGGTCATATTTCTGTAGTGCTTCTGGCAGGGTACACAGAGTCGATAATATTGTGTTCTAATAGTGGAATCAGTTATTACCTAGCTATAATTCACTGAAGTTGGGTCAATAAAATATATCTTGTGATATCCTGAGGTAAAACTGGAACACAGTATGTTCTGTGTCTGCAGCGGCATAGAGATTCTAAACAGAAGATGAATCACATGCAGAACCATTTTATTGGTCACCAGGTGAATGATGGATCCTGTGATTACTCGGAATCAATTTGTGCTATTACAGCATTGGCCCGAGTCCCCCTGGGCTGGCACCTGTGTAACCTGCTCATGGGTGCCTTGTGTTTTGTGGTATCTTTCCTCAGTAGACATTGGTGTACCTCACATTTTTAAAGATGGCTCATTGTCTGTGAGTTTGTATCCTGGGAAAGATCTGAAATTGGAATTTTACTTCTATTTATGGGACATGGCCCCTAATAGTAAAATTATCAAAAAAAATTGTTTTGTGTTACAAGATGGATGCTAGACAGTTTTAGAATGACAAACTATCTCCCCGACTAATAGGAGAACAAATGCCACATATGTTTCATTTGTTTGCTCGTGAACTTTAGCACACAAAACTCAAATTTGGTAGGAATTCAAATGTGCATTAAAAGTTTAAAGAGGAGCTGGGAAGATAGCTGTCAGAAAAGGGGCTTTCATGCCAGCATGAAAATCTAAACTCCAATCCTTTGCTGGCCTTTGCGACATATGCCTGTAACCCCAGCACTAGGGTTTATAGACAGGTTGATCTCTGAAGGTTAGTGGATGAGCTGCAGGCTCAGAGGTAGTAGTGTAGAGCATTCTGGAAGACATAGCAGACACTGACCTCGGCTTCTGGATGAACTTAAGAGCAAGTGCAGCAGTAAGTGGACACATCAACACCCATGCTAAGCAGTTCCTATGCCACACGGCATGCAACACGCACACACATGAATGCACAGGCGTGCATACACATTTGCACCTCAGAGAGACAGACACATAAAGAAAATACAAGATAAAATTGTATTAAGTTTTGGTTCATCAGAATTTGTTCTGAATTTCATCTAATCCCAGGCCTCCCTTCATACTGATTCTTGGGGGTATAATTTCTACATGGAACACATTTCTATGGCCTGAAATGGTTTAGGTCATTAACCTCAGGAGAGGCCAGGGGCAGCAGAGTCCTCCCTGTTTCTGGAGATGATGCAGTTCTGCGTTTTCTTTCCAACCTAAGTCTATCAGGTGAGGTATGCTACCCTTCAGTAAAAGTATTATTTTCATTATGCTCATCATGTAAAGCACCCCATCACACATATGACATTGCTTCAATTCACTTTCTTTAGTCCTTGAATTCCCACAAAGCACTCTGGGAAACTCCAATCATGCAGAGCCTAAAATGAATTGATACAGGCTGCAAGCCTCTGCCATGTGCCCACCCATCTGGGAAAGGGTAACTAGGACGGATTTCCCCAGTGCTCCGGGGCTGGCGGCCTTTGGGCAGGAAAAGGATGCATTTACTATTCTTCTTCAAATTCCCCTTCATTATTACGTGTCATTGTGACTACTACAGCAGGTACCCACCACAGCCTGAAAAGCCAGGTACACAAAGCAATGGATTCCCTTTGGTTTTCTTTGACTTCTGTATCTCGAACCTTTGCTCCAGCTAGAAGTCCTGACGTTTTTATGGTGGGTGTACCTGTCTCATTTGTCAGTTTGTGGGTAAGCCCAAAATCCTGAAAGCCTGGGGTAACTCTACAATTAGGTACTTCATGCTGTTTTCCATACTGTTAAACTTTTTGACCCAGGAAATGTCCAGAGACCTTGGATTGCTTTGCTTGCTGTCTCCAATGTGTCTCAGGTGATCCACGAAGGACAAGGGCAGGGACAGGGATTTTATTTAAAAATGGTGTTGTATTCCCTTCTCTCTGTGAATCTTTGCATTTCCATAAGCAAAACTGTACTTTTTCTCGATGTTCCTTTGGTCCCCGGACCCACCAAAAGGTACATCTCTGACTCAAAATTTCCTTTTAGGAATGAATAGGACTGGAAATACCCTGATAGGGTGTGACTATGACAGCAGACCTGCTGGACTGAGCTCCAGGAAGGACCCCATATCCTGATGGGTAGTTCTGAAGCTGGGTTCCTAGGGCTTCAAGGGCTTCGTCTTCAATTGGGCAGTAGTAGTGGTCCACATTGACTGCCGTAGAGTTCAACATCCACACCCATCCCTCTGGAGATATTTTTCTAGAAATGTGAAAATGGCATCCTGTAAATAATCTTTATGATTGCATTTTCTTGACATTATCCAAGGATGGTTAAGCACCTTGGAATCTCACCAAGTCTTGGAGTCTGCTTTGCAAGATTGCTTTAAAGAATTGCATCAACATGACTGTTCCACATCTTTGAGTACAGTATGGTTTCTGGTGTGTTACTGCATGGTGGTCATGATAATCACAAGTCCATCTCTCAACACTGTTAAGATTAGAAACAATAAACATTAATAGCAGCCTAGTATTGGTGGGCATGATCTGTGTGCTTTAAAAATAAAAAGATATTGCATTGTTCTTACTGGGTGAGTTTCCTGAGCCATTCTAATTAGACAAATGAACATTACATATACAATTGTGAATGACAAATGTATTACTTAAGGTTCTATAAAGGAAAATAAACAATAGAGTGTAATCAATGGCTTACAACTGAGAGGGCCTGGGCAATCCAATCACAGCCACTCACGTGCTAGAGAAGCTGAAAACCAGGTAGCTGGTTACTCAGTCCACACATCTGGATGCCTCTGCCATCCCAGTCTAGTATTGAAGGCATGGAGGGATCCCTGGGCATAGCTAGTCTTCAGTTCACATTGGAAGACTGAAGAAGCCAGAAACCAATGCCAGTGAAGGATGGCAGAATCAGAACAGAAGCAGGAGAGACTCACAGCAGGAAGCAGCGCCAACCAGACAAACAGAACTGCTTTACTTCTCATATCTGGGAAGGGCCAACCCTCAATTAATCCTTCCTGGAGATTTCCTCACCATCCCACGTAAAATCCAGAGCCAATCAAGTAATAATGGGCACAAGTATTTGAAACTTGGATTTGGTTTCACTCAACTTACTTCCTATGAATATAAGCCAGAGGAACACAGAGAAGAGGCATCTGTCTACAGGTTTTCTCTTCGGTAAATTCTACAATCTACCGATATGGAGAGATTCTAGGAATGACAGCTCTCCTAGCTATATTGGGCACTTTTCTGCCTCTTACTTTGATAGCTTCGATAATCTATAATTCTGACAGCTCATCCAGTAAGAGATTAGTACTGGGCATGTTTTGTCAATTGGAACCATTGCATTTCAGCTGAGAATTTCAGTCAAATGAGCTGAGTGACAATGAATTAAATAATTATTAATAGACTATCAATTCTAAAAGTGATGAATGTCTTTATTGGAGAATAAAGTGATCAGGTGATAAGGAATGCTTTTCCTAGGTGATTTAAACGGGTTGAGTCTACAGTGACATGTGCAAGATTTGGTTAGACAGAAGTAGTTGATCAGGTAAAGGAGAGAGGTTGATAAGATTATGGATTGATACTAAGTGGGCCCAAATAATTGACAATAAGAGAACAGATGGGTCATGATGAAGCAGGCACCTGGATGCAAAGTTAAGAATTTTGTTTTCCCATACATACTCATTGCATACAGAGAAGCTGAGCTGGTGCCTACCTAGAATCTCCATTTCTATTGCCTAGTACTCGGAGTACTCCAGCCACAAACCCTTCCATCTACAATGCTGACATGCATGGAGTCCCCAAAGTTTATGGGAGTAACTATCTGATTGGATTTAAGGCCCACTCTATGAGTTGGAGCCCATGCCCAATACTGCTTGGGTGGCCAAGAACCTGAAACTAGGTGATAGGCCATGGACATAGGGAAAAGCCAAAACTACTGTTCTGCTAAAAAAAATGCAACAATAAATGATACCTAATGACATTCTGCTATACTCTCAGATCGGTGTCTTTGTAAGCCATCATCAGAAAAGCTTCCTTCTGCCATAATGGGAACGAATACAGAGACTCACAGCTGAACAATGTGCAAAACGTAAGAGACCTTGGCATACTCAGTCCTAAATGGGATGTGTGGACCAAATCCCTCCTCTCAGGGCTCAGGGAACTCTGCAAAAGAGGATGCAGAGAGATTGTAAGAGCTAGTGGGTATGGCAGCCGCCACAGAAGCAAAGCCTTGTAAAGGAAACAAGACTGGAGCACATGTGGACTCACAGAGTCTGTGGCAGCACACGCACGGCCTATGAAGGTCCAAGCCAGAGAAGGTCCCAACACTGAAAGAGGAAGTGGACACAAGCCCTCATCTCAATTGGAGAGAGCCCAGAGGTTATTGGTAACCTCTGAAGAGGAAAAATTAATATTATCCAACATCACATCACACTTACAGGCAGGCTTCATGCCCAGGAGTAGATGACCAACAGAAAACAATCTCAACAGTATTTTTGGAGGTGTGTGTGTCTGCATGTGTGTGTGTGTGTGTTATAATGCTTTCTCTGTTTTTCCCCCCACAGTTTTTTTTGCTTATATATTATTATTTTTTATGGAATGTCTCTTTCTGTGTGTGAATGTGTATGTCTCTGGGTCTGTATGTGTTTCTTGTGATTTTTCTTTGGCTCTTTTTTCTGCTGTTTTCTATTCTATTTTTATTTTATTTTGTATGTCTATTAGTTTTCTAATGACATGGAAAGAAAGGGTATGGATTTGGATGAGTAAGGAGGTGTGGAACATTCAGGAGAAGTTGAGGAAGAGAAAACTGCAATCAGAGTACACTTTATGAAAAAAATGTTTATTTCAATTAAAAAAAAGAAATTTCTTTTCTTTATTCTGAGAGAACATGAAGCTGTTAGTAGCTTTTAGCCCGCAGATTGCATCTGAATGATAGTCCCAGGTCAGATCACTGCATATTTGCATCATTCAGGGATGCATGGCTGCAGCAGGGAATGAGAGTCCATGTAGTGGTGAGATGGAATTGCAACAATTGAGCCTGTGCATCCAAGTCAGACACCTGTGCTTCTGTCGTGAAAAAGAGAGAAAGAGAGTGATGCCAATGACCTAGCTATGGTGGGTTGAAGAAGTGTGGCCAGGTTCCAGGGACATGAAGGTAAAGCTATGGAAAGACAGATTGGATTCCAACTTTGTAAATATATGTGATTCTTCAGCATGTTCATTAGACTTTATGGGGCAAGTGGGTGTTTTTTGTCATTTACGTAGAAAACTATAATAGGGATATGTTTTCATGACACTGATGTCTCTCAGATACTGTTTCAAATACGGTAACTTGGAAATAATTTTTCTAAACAAAACGAGGAAGATCTCACATAGTCATAAGTTGCTGTTTAAAATAAAAAATTATTGTTTTTTTTTAAAATGAGTTGGAGCAAAAAATTTTGCTCAACCAATGTGTCTGGGTTTTTGTTCTCTTGGACCAGTTCTTAGCAGAAACACCTACTGCTAGAAAGATCCATGTATCCAGAGGCAGATATGCCACTACCGTGGCAGTTTCCCTGAAGCCGCTAAGAGAAGCGTTAGCTTCCGTATGCTCTTGTACAAAGAGTGGAATTATTTCCTGAGGGGTTTATTGGGAACCCAACTATTCATGTGCACCCCACTCTCCTTTGCCTCTGTAGAGCAGAGCTGCTTTTCCCAGGGCCGCTAGCAGACAGTATGGCTCTACCCAGCCTAAGGTTCACTGACCTCCCACTATTTAAGGAGAACTTTATTCTTTTGTTTTAAGCAGGAACATCTCTTAAGAATTCAGCTCTCTCTATGTATTCCAGTTTGCTTTGCCCTACCTGACACCTAGCCGATGCCTAGGTAGCCAGGAAAGAAACTAGGGAAGCAAATCCTGCAGGAGCATTGTGCAAAATCCGGGTCCCCTCTCTTTGTGGCTCATATGCTGTTGTCTCTCCCCCTCTTAATTGATACAAACATCTGAGTGAATAATTCTCTTCTGCCTCACCAGCAAACCCACAGGGCTTAGCTAAAGCATTTCCTGTAAAAAGTCAGAGTTGAGTGGAGCCATATTTATGGCATGAGAACACCCCATAAATATATCTTGACAGGTACCAGAGCCCAGGGAGTTCTAAAGCCATCCCCTGGTGCTAAGCCACTGAGCTGGGATAGAGAAGCAAAGAGCCCTAGGATGGAAAGAAGGGGCATGGCTCTTGACCCCTCACGGTAGCTGCATTCACAGCCCATCCACCTCTTCGAAATATATATTTGCCTAATGGGCTTTGTAAAGGCTCAATGGCTCAAATATATCACTGCTAAAAATAGCTGAACTGGAATTTTGTGTGAAAGTTTCAGAGCCAGACAGAGTTGTCTACCTAGAGCATTCTTTCCTTTCAGGGGTGTTCTCATCTGAAAAACAAAAGCCTATCAAACAAGTGTGTGGTGCTGGGAAGATAGTAGGTGTGCAAAATCCAGGAGCCTGACACCTCTATTGCTGTAGATCTCCTAGGGCCACATACTTTCTGCCTGTTGCCTGAGGATTCCTTCTTGAGCTTAAACCTTGAACTCTAAACACATACCCTAGCAGTACTTCAGCCTATGTTTCATTATATGCAAAGGCAGGAGGGTTGCCATTCCTGTAATGATGTGTAAAGGGCCTTGGGAACTTCTCTCTGCTCCACGTGGGAGTCTAAAGGGGTGAAAAAAATCTCAGTGGCGCATCCCCTGGGCCACGTGAGCTCCGGGTGCACTCTAACCTGCTTATTCCCTTTTCTCCTCTGGCTCCTCCCTGACACAATCACTTCTGAGACAATTATTCTGCCTCTGCAGCTGTCAAATTGTAGTAGCAGAAACCAGAGTGGTGTGCCATAAAGCTCCCTTACCATGTGTATGGAAATGCAACCATCAACCCTCTTTCTGCTACAAATGGTTATAGGACCTTGGACATGTCGTTGGGTTAGCCCATAGTTTGCTACCTCCTGATAGAGCTGTGGGCTGCAAGGTTCTATTTCCATCCTCGGTTTTGGGGAGTTAGTGGAGCAGGTTTTAGTGTTCTTAAAGGACATGCCAGGATGCTGCAAAGTATAGACAAGGCATGAGTCTCTCCTTTAGACTTCAGAGTTCTTAGAAATTAGGGCTCAAACTGGAAATGCCAGTAAACAATTGGCTTTCTGTTTGTTTGACATTTGCCTCTATTCATAGTAATGAACATATATATATATATATGTCTGTATATATATATATATATATTGCCTCTATTCATAGTAATGAACATATATATATATATGTATATGTATATACATATATATATGTCTGATTTGGCTCTCCTGCTTCTTTTAATGGAGCAGTATTCACTGGCAACTGATAATTTGCAATAAAAAATGATAACTAACAGATAACTTTGCTTTTAAGTCAGTGGCATCTGTCCTTAGAGATGAAGTGGGTTTACAATGTGTTATTAGTGTCAAACGAAACACAGTCACAGAGAAAGAGCTGGGGATGGCAGTGATGCTGGTGCTGACTCCAGTGAGGTTTAAACTCCCTATCCAGACTTCTGTCCTGGATTCATGAACTTCAGCAGACCTTATCACACCCGTGAAAATGAAATTGTCTTTTCTAAATCCTAATTTTTGCTGTTAAGTTCTTCTGGGGGTGATTATTGGAATATTTGACCATGTATATCAACCATGACACAATTGTGCTTTTGAAAGATGATTTTAAGGATTTTATTGGTTGTAAAATGAGCAAGTGTGTTTGGTTACATGGAGGGGGATGCCTCTGCTATGATATGAGTATAAGATCAGAGGCCAACTTGCAGGCATCCTTTGTCTCCTTACACTATGTGAATCGTGGGGATAGAGGACAGAACTCAGTTTGTCACTCAGGGATAGTGGCAGGCTGTTGTACCCACTTAGCCATATTGCCACCTTTGAGAGCTTTGGAAGTACTGGGTGGTTGTGGGCACTCTCTAATGTGGGCAGAGTTAGACACTCAGTGCTTGTGTTTCCCTGTGTTGCTGACTTCAGGACACCTGCGTAGCTATGTTTCCACTCTAACAAGACTGAGAAACAATATCTGATTAACACCGTGTGTAAATAAATACTTAGGGACACAAGAGCCTCTTCGTGAGCAAATCACCGTTGCATTTAGTGCCAGATTTTGTAAGGGACATTTTATGCCTTGTCAATTTTTATATTTCCAAACTGTAATATACACCTGCCAAGTAGTATGTACTAAAGGTTTGCTCTAGGAGAATGAATAGATCCTTCCTCCTTCTTAGGTCTTATGGAGTATTAGGGGTTTCTAAGGTAAGAATACACTATGTAGGAGATATCTTCCTGTCCTTCTTCTATTACTGACATTAAGGCTTCAAGACGCAATAATTCTTACACACATTTCCAGATACTTCTTGGCGATGAAGCGCCTTGCAAGTATGTCAATGTTGTTTTCTGTCAGCTTTTATGATGTTGAAGTTTATGTCAGAGTGCTCCGTCGAGTAATTATCCACAAATAATCTGCTTAAGATGCTGAACTCTACATCATCATTCATGTAACTCCTCCACCCTGCTGCCCAAGTTAAAAATAAAACAATGTCAGGATAATAAAAGCCGTGGCTAGGACAAATGAATAATAAAACAAACACCTCTTCCGATCGTATGAATGGGATTAAACCAAGGCTGCTGCTTCACCCTGCGCCAAGGGTTGTGCAAAGCTGTCAAGATTGTGTTTATTTTTCTCTGACCTCAAGAGTCCCATATTTTTTTTCTTGAGTATAGAAGGAATTTTAACAGATGCCACACCTAAAATTATACCTTCCACAATCTGTCTCAAACAGGGTGATTTGGATTGGGCTATTCATTCATCTAAACTAATCCAGTTAAGAGTAATTTAATTAAGGGAATAAAATCTGCCATCCCTTTCCTGTCTGCAGAGGAATATTGTATCACAACACTGACATATCTGCACAGGGAGCCAAAACATGGGCAGAACATCCTGGAAATCATAGAGTCAAAAATGTGAAAATGATGCAAATGTTCCTGTTACCCTTCCATGTCCAAAGAGATTTCCTGGAACAAGGACTTGAATGTCTTTATTAAAACTGATTCAATTTAAAATACCCAACAGTCGGTCCAAGTGCAGAGAATAAACCCAGTGAAGTGTTGAGCTAGAAATAGGACATCTCTGATCCACTCCCACCAAGGCTCAGGAGACACTGCAAGAGGACACAGAAAGATTGTAAGAGCCAGAGGTCAGGAAGGACCAGAGGGAAAGACAGGTCTCCTGATTATGAAAGGCCTGTTGCACCCATGAACTCAGAGGAGATGTGGTGGCCTCTACAAGGTCCATACAAGATCAATCCAGTCAATATTCTAGTATGTGGAGAGGCGCTCAGGAGTTTCACCCTTAGATGAGGAGCTATTGGCATCTGATGGTTGCAAGGAGTGGTAGAATTATTTATTTTTCTACTCAGGGGATGGCCACATAACAGTGAGCATAAGGAGCACTGATGGTACTCAATGGATGGGGAAGAGCATGCTGTGAGCATGACATGGGGGAGTCAGGGGTTAATAAGATCAAAATAAATTGTTTAAAATTCTTAAAGGATAGATAGATAGATAGATAGATAGATAGATAGATGGATGGATAGATGGATAGATGATAGAAAGAAAGATAGATTTCAATGTCTAGCAATTAATTCAGGAGTACCTGTTTCTACCTAATAGAAAAGACAGTAAGGACAGCACACCTCCACCTCTTTTAAGCTGGCTCAGGTAAACATATACAAACCAATACCTCTACATTTATATCAGTGAAAGAGTTTCTCTGGAATGATGTATGGCAAAATAACTGTTTAGAGACATACTGTCTTAGTAGCTAAACTCTGTGTGGCTTTCTTGCCTGCTTTCCACTTAAAACATATGCAGTTACTGAACTGATATTAAAAATAAAATGAGTTTCTTCATATTACTTATTTAGATATGTAAGCCAAATGTAATTATGATTTTGCATATGTTATTTTTTTATCTGCTCATTTTAAGCCTGTCTTTTGTACATGAACTTGGACAATGCTTATAATATATGTCAAACTTCAGGGACATTTAATATAAATGCATGTGTTTTGAGGTTCCCCACCACCACAAAAGGCAAAAATCCTTCAGGTCTGTGATTTTCATTCATGTGTATAAAAGTTGATACTTTTTTGCTCAGTAAAACTGAATAAATCATGGAGCACATTTATTTTCATGTTTAAGAAACGCAAACCACCGCAGGCCACCTGCCCAGAGCATTCGCCTGTCGTGTTTTGTTTAGAATTTGTTTTTCATTTGTCCTAGGGATACAGGATTCGCTTTGCACTGGCTCCTCATTCAGTTGCTTTTGTCTGCTTGAGCATTTGCTTCAGCCTTTCTACATAAACTGTCCGGTGTTTACAGACACACACTTTACAGCCCAGGAAGCCGGGTCTGCTCGCCCACTACTGTTTTTACTGCCGTTGGTCCTATCCATGGGAATATTGATGAACAAACCCACGGCCTTCACTATGACATGAATTAGGCCTGTAATTGTAGCAATTTAAGTTTTCTAATAGTTATATTTTGTCTTCCATTGATCTGGGAAAATGATGCTATTTGGTAACATTCAGTGCAGATGAATGTAAACACTCAAATGAAAATGACCTTGTGTAAGGTTTAAGATGTTTCATATATATTTCAACTAACAAAATATAGGCTACTTTAATTTTTTAAGTAACTAAAGAACTTTTAATAACAAAACAATATTGTGATGAAATGTCTTAGACAAATGCTTCTAAAAAGTACAATAGCTATTTGATAGTATGTTTTAACTGAATGAAATTTAATATTAACTTCTTTAAGATTGAGTAGTAACAAACTGACTTTTTCCCCTCTCTTTAATTCATACCAAAAAATCTTGAGTCTCTGTATGTATGTAATAGCTAAGCAAATAGAGATACCCTGACAGCTTTATTTTAAAATCCAAGGTACTGTACTTTACAAAATGCTTTCTTTTGTTACATCTGACTATTTTAATATCGCCTTTGATTGACTGTATACTTTAAGTTTACCACCACCATACGCTTTCAAAATATCCCTTCATCAAAGCGGATCTTGTTAGAGAAACTAAGAGGTTTTCCAACAGAGTGGACAGCGGGTAGGATACTTAAAATGAAACAACCACATGGCATCTCAGCTCTAGAGCCTGTGGGCAGTGGTCAGCTAGCAAGCATCCTTATTTGCATGTTGCTTATGAACACAGGAGGAAAGACATTCATCAAGTCAGCTACTGTTGAGCGCACCACTTTGCAAGAGTAATCACTTTATCATGGGCAGTCGATGCTGGGACGAAATGGCAGATGTGAGCAGGCAAACTCCCAGGTATATTGCTGAGTAAAAGCTGACTTACTGCAATGAAACTTATCCTTTCATGTCAACAAAATGAACTCCCCATTGTGTTGATCTCTTTTATAAATAAAGTCTTGTCACCATAGCTTGACAATGCACTGTTATCATGAATGCTAGATTTATGTGGCCAGAGTATGGATAGGAGGAGGAACTGAACTACCAAGAATATTAGAATGAGATACTATTTTTCTGCTAAAATAAGAAATCCTGCCATAGTAGGCAACCCAAATATTGACAGATATTCTACTTCTCTGGGTCTCTGGTGATACTGCACCCCCAATGCCTGTGACTGTTCTAGACATATACATGATGGACATGTAAATTGACATGTAAAGTATACTTCATGAAGTGGTTAAGCTGCATTTGGGGTGCCCTGTGAGACTTGGGAACAGGAAGACTGTCTTCTTTCCCCGCTGGTGGTAATTATTCTGCTTCGTGGGATACGGAGTGCCTCGGTGACCTCCAGTGGAGGTAGTGGACATGAGTTATACAGTTAGCTTTCCCAAACATCCTCAGGTTCAGGTTACATATGTGAGAAAAGAAAAAGTGGGATAATACATATGATCATTTTCTGTCCTTCTAAAACATGTATGATCAAAGATGGGAGATGGCTTAGTGGGAGAAGTGTTTGTCTTGCATGTGTAAAGTCCTGAGTTCAAACCTCATCACCATGTTGGACATGGTGGCACATGCTTATGGTCACAGCTCTAGGGCGCAGAGACATACAGACTTCTGTAAGTCACACAAGATAGGCTGCTTGGTGAGCTCTAAGATAGAAAGGAAAGACCTTGCCTCAATAACAAAAAAAAGGAAAGAAAGAGAGAAAAAAGAAAAATATGACCAGTGCTCTGAGGATGTCCCCTGGCTTTCATATAATGCCCCACCTCTCTGAGAGAGGCTTGCTGGCTGACACCAGAGGAGAGGTCAGTAGACAAGATTAAAAAATAAATGACCTCAATGGATATATCCCTTTTTTGCAGAAACTCATTAATTAAAGGATCTGCTTGTTACAATCTAATGTTGGAAGGTTGGCCTGGAGTTTGTACCTATCAGAAATCAAAGCTAGTTAGGCATTGTGGTTTCTACAGCATTTCCAACTTCTTGAGAGGCAGAGACAGAGGGCAGAGAAGTACTAGATCCCCATAGCTCAAGGCTAACCCAGAAAGAACACGTGTCTTTAAAACTGAATAGTATTCCATTTTAAATACTAAAAATAAGGAAGGACTAAATGCAGATAATGAACACTTGAGTCATGAATTAGATTTCAAAGGTAATTCTATTTTAACTCTGTTGTCGATGTGTGTGAGTGAGTGAGTGCATGTGAGTGTGTGTGTGTGTGTGTGTGTGTGTGTGAGTGTGTGTTTGGTGGATAAAGACATTAAAGTATATTCAACAGTAAATGTGTAAGATCCTATATGAATCTTCACAGTTCAGAACGGGTTATCCTAACTATACAGAAGTTCACTGCGATGTATAGTCTGTGTTTGGTTAATTTCACTGTGTATATGTGTGTTTTCTTCTCTATTATGAAGTTTTAATTTAAAAAGATCAAGATTTAAACAAACCACCAATGGAACCATCTCATTTCCAAGTTCTGATTTTCCATCATCAGAGCAGATGTCATTTCCTGCCTCTCTGTTGTTCTTGTGCCAGGTTTGTTTTCTTCCTGTAGTTCGCCACAGGAAAGAACAACCCAAACTGAGACCAACCATTTAGAAAGTAAAACTATATTCTGATGCTCAAATTTTATGTTTTTTGGTTTT
>JAQHUG010000333.1:851862-871337 GCA_028555095.1 Dicrostonyx torquatus | reverse complement strand
CCATCACTGCCTGGCCTCAAGTTTTTTTTAATGTACTTCTCTCTTGAACTTTGTAAATGTATATACTGAGGAAGTATAAAGATGAAAACTCCTACATTATTAAAATCTTGGCTTTAGGGCTTTTCTTTTAAAATAGTTTTGTTCTTATTAGTTTTATAACAAGGGGTGGTTTGTCTGTTTGTAAGTCTCTGATCATGTGCTTGTCAGGTACGTGAGGCCAGAAGAAGGTTGTGAATTTTCCGGAACTGGAATTATAGATGCTTGTGATCTGTTTTGTGGGTGCTAGGAATTGAATCTGGCTCCTCTGGAAGAGCACCCAGGGCTTTTAACAGCTGAGAGCCTATAATTTTCAAATGAAACATTACCAAACTAGAATGTATTAAGACTAAGTTAGTAGAAGAACTCAACATTGAGTCTTATATACAGGCTTCGGAACTTAATAATCAAAATGTCGGATCATTGGTTAATGGTGTTTCGTTGGTATCATACAGTCCCACTGGTCCTCAGACTACCTCCTCAGGTCAGCACTTCCATTATCTTCCACCTTACATGACTACAAAAATAGACATCGCAGATATACATCACAGTATTCAAGTAATTTTTGCTAGTTTGTTGTATTCTGATCAGAAACAGAAGGCATAAACTGAAGCAGATTCCCCCAACTTTGACACTAAATATTACCTCCATTTCACACCAAACTTGCGATTAGTGAATGTATTGCGAAATGTGTAGACATACTTTTCTTTCGCCGAGTTGAAGAATGATGGAGAGCCTTGTTTTCCTATCTCAGGTCCCTGGGGAAGGTGTGCAGGTGACTGCGGACCAGGCGGAGCCCAGAATCGAGCTGTGTGGTGTTTTCACATAGAAGGGTGGACCAGTCCCATGTCGAACTGTGAGGAGAGCAGCCGACCTCCAAAGGAAAGGAGCTGTTTCCGCGTGTGTGACTGGCACAGTGACCTGTTCCAGTGGGAGGTTTCCGACTGGCACCGCTGCCTGCTGGTTCCTGGGGCCCAAGGCGAGCCCCGGTCGCGGGCTGCAGAGTGTGTGACCGCGCAGCACGGTCTGCAGCACAGGACAGTGCTCTGTCTGCAGAAGCTCAACAGAACTATGGTGGCCAGTGAGATCTGTGAACACTTTGCCCCACAGCCCCCCACAGAACAAGCCTGCCTCATCCCTTGCCCCAGGGACTGTGTGGTATCCGAGTTCTCCCCATGGTCCACTTGCAGCGAAGGGTGTGGGAAGAAGCTGCAACATAGAACTCGCGTGGCTATCGCGCCCCCTCTGTATGGAGGTCTGCAGTGTCCGAATCTGACTGAATCCAGAGCCTGTGAGGCTCCGGTTTCCTGTCCTCTTGGGAAAGAGGAATATTCCTTCAGCCTTAAGGTGGGACCGTGGAGCAAATGTAGACTTCCTCACCTGAAGGAAGTCGACCTCAGTGGAAGAAATGTCCAGGATTTTAGCTCCGATTCAAAGGAGCAAGTCACTCTAACACAACAGAGTTACAAAGCACAGCACCACTCCCAGCCTGGAGGTGTAGAGATAGGTTTTCAAACCAGGCAGGTGTGGTGCACCAGAAGTGATGGAAGAAACGCCCTGTTAAGGTAGGATGTCCTCCTTGCTTCTCTTTCCTAGACCTCGGATATTTTAATGAGCATAGACATAGGGGTTCTTTGTGATCTCTATAAAGACAAAATAACAATCAAGTTTGTAATTTGGGGTTTTAGAGACTTACGGTTCACTTAAGAAATTTGCTATTTCTATTAGGAATGTCAGACATTTCATAATATAAGTAGTCAATGTTTTAAACTCTTTTATTGCTTTTCTCTGTGTCTGTCTGTCTGTCCCTCTATGCATATGTCTCTGTCTCTGTGAGTCTGTGTCTCCTTATATCTCTGCCTCCCCTCCTTCCCCATGTGTGTGTATGTGCATGTATGTGTGTATGCATATGTGTTCCTCTGTGTGTTTGTGTGTGTGTGTGCGTGTGTGCATGTGATGTACATGCACATATCAAGAGGGAAGAGCACACTCCCCGACAGGAATAGTCAGTTCTTTCCTTCCACCATGAGGGTCCTGGAGATCTAACTGAGGTTGTCAGGCCTGGCAGCGAGCATCTTTATCCACTGAGCCATCTCACCTATCCCACGATGCTTTAAATTCTTGTGTGACTACTAACTCCTTCACACAAAGCTAAAATCTTTCATTTGTACATTTCATCCCATTATTGACAAATATAAACAGAGGACTTAAATGACTATTATAATAAGAACTAATTGGTCTTTATGTTGAGAAGTCAGCCTTGCTCCCAGATACAGAACGTGAACCTGTCAGTGTTCTCTGCTGTTTGCAGTGCATCTGTGGTGTTTCGAGTTTATGTCTGTTTTCATTTCTTCTCTATGTTTTCTACCACTAGAAAAATTCTTGAATCTCTGAATTGACTGTGTTTTTATATTAGTAACAGCACCAAGACTTAAACCAAGGCTGCTTTTTTTGTATTGCTTAATCGAAAATGAAAATTTGCATGAGCAATAATTAAAATTACTTTCTGTATAGAGAACAAACTCTTAAAAGCAATAATTTAGATATCAAAATTGTTTAGATCTATTCTGTCCAAAATTCATTTAAATGTCCATAGAGCCATGCTGAAAATGTGTTTAGTTTTCTTCCAAGCTACTTAAATGGAAATGTTAGTAAATTTTGACATCCATTAAGTACACACAATTAAGGTACCTTTCAGTAATATTTAAATCATCAAATAGCACAATACTATTGTCAGGCTGTAATCATCATCAGTGGCTCTTTCTTGAGATCACAAAAGAGGGCCCCCATTTAGTAATGTAATGATGGCGTTTGCTCATGGTCCTTCAGGAGGAGTGCCTGTCATCTGTGACTCTCCATTCTCATCCACGCCATAAACAATTGGCGAGGACACTGCAGACTAATTTCTGCTACTTTACTCCTATTTCTGAAAAGCCCCAAAGATTAAATTGAGGATCAGGATGATTTATTTGAACACATTGTGTGTTGAATATTTCATATTTATTTCTTTAATGAATAATGCAGTCAGAATTCCTATTTTATTAATTATCTGTTTGTTTCTACAAGATTCCTTTTTGTTAAAAAGTAAACCTTTTTGTTTTGTTTTTTATTATTAAAAATAGATTTTTCAATACAATATATTCTAAGTATGGTTCCCTGCCCCCAAACTCTCCCAGTTTTTTTCCCATCTCCCCTCACAGCCAGATCCATATCCTTTCTGTCTCTCCTTCAGAAAACAAACAATCATCTAAGGAGTATAATAAAATAAGAAAAAGCAAACAAGTCAGAATAGGAAAAAACAGAATAAAAAGAGAAAAAAAGCATTAAAATTGCACATAGAAGGAGAGAGACACATGTTTGTACACAAAGGAATCCCATAAAATTGCAAAGTTGGAAGCCATGATATATATACAAATGACCTGTAAGGTTTAGGGAGAGAGAGAGAGAAAAAGAGGCCCTGACCCAGCATTATAAACAACCAAGGAACCTCCAGAGATCAAAGCTGCCCCGGAGTTCCTTTTGTGCTGGCCATCTACTGTTGGGCATGAGGCTAACCTTATGGGTGGTTTGTTTCCTCCGTGAGGTTCCCTTGAAGAGAATTCATGTACCATTCACAAGTGTTTATTAACTGGAACTAGCTTCTGAGTTAGAGAGAGGAGGAGACGTGTGTCCACATCTCCTCTCTCAAGGCCCCACCAGAAGCTGTCCATGCAGGTCCTGTGCGTGCTGCCACAGTCTCTGTGAGTTCACATGTGTGCTGGTGGTGCTGTGTTTAGAAGGTCTCGTTCCTTGATGCCATTCTTCTCATCTGGTGCTAGATCAGTTTCAGTTTACAGTAGAGGCTTTGGTTTAGAGTCGAGTAGCAGCACAGAGTTCTCCGATCCCTCTTCATGTTCCCAAACAGCTCTGCTCCTGTTTAACGGTTTGCATTAAGGTGATACTTTTGCCCAAGCTAAGTAATACACAGAATATTTTTATCTCCACAGTTAATCCATATGTTGAAAATCTAACCTGAAATGAAATGAGGCTGCGGGGGAGGTCAGTAAGGCAGCACAGTGGAGTCCCCGCATATGGATTTATGGTTTTATTAGACTTCTTTTTCTTACTCTTTCTGTCATGATGGTTTTAGTGTTTAGTCTCATAGGGAGATTATTACCACAACTTGATTGGTACCCTGCTCTGTTTCTTGATTCTGAGCTGTCACTAACATTTTGTTTCTTGAAAGCTGTGTAGCCCATGATACTTCTGTTACAGTATGGTGAACCTTACTAAGAGAGTAGTTACAAAGAGATGCTATAGTTTAGGATCATCAACATGAGCTGGCTTATTTCATGGGTAGAGGTTGGAAAGCCCTAAACCAAGGTGGGGTGGTTTGTTTCCTCATGAGGGGTCTCTTCCCAGCCTCCAGCCCAGCTTTTATACATGCCTTCGTGTGGAAAGAGAAAGAAGGAACGAAAAGCTGTATGATTAATCTCTTTTGTATGAGTGCTAAATTTTACCCAAGAGTCCCCTTCATGCCCTAGGTAATTCTCAAAGTCCCCAACTCCCAAAAGGAGTTTAAGTCTCAATTCAGGAGATGGAATTTAGTCCCCAACATGCACTTGGTGATAGCTGTTGAACCAAGACCAGTATTAACACACTTAGAGTTGGGGGTTTGCATCTGTCTTCGCTCTTCATAGAGGGCATGGGTTGCACAAGTAGATAGTCACATTGCATTATCTTCCAGAATTGATTCTCACTCTCACCCCGACAAAGTCCTGGGGACCATTGCTCATTTCCCAGTCCCAAACTTTGAAGTTTTCAGAATGTCACTGAGTTGTAATTGTGTAGCATGGAACCACCTCTGATTTCTTTGCATTTACCAGCGTGCATTTCATTCATCCATGATTTAGCCCAGTGTTTTTTCTCCTTGCTGTTTTCCGTATGTGGGTGGTACTTATACATGCCTCTGCCAACCCAGCAGTCTGAGGAGGAGGTCAACTGTCTTTCTCTTGCCGCAGTGCTCCTCACTAAATCTGGAGCAATGCTGGCAACCAGCAAGTCCCAGAAATCCTAATGTCTACACCCACAACAACATTGGAATTACGTGTGTGTGCACAGGCACACCAGGCTTTTACTGTGAGTGTTGAGGATTTAATTCAGGTTGTTTCAAATACTGAGACATCCCCTCAGCTCCACTTCCTTCCCATCACTGACTAATGTAGTATTGTATGGTACCACAGGTCCTTTCTCCATTCACCAAGGATCATATCGACTGCTTCCAAGTTTGGGCTATTATGAATACAGTTCCAGTAAAAAGAATTATACAGACATCTGTGTGTACAACTGTTTCAATGCTTTTGTGTAGTGTCGACTCTAAGGAGCACATTCACTATAGGAAGGATGTGCTTGGCTTCTGTAAGGAATTGTCAAGTGTATGGCAGGAAGAAATGGCTGAGTGGTTGAGAGTACACATCCCTGCAGAGGACCTGAGGTCATTTGCCAGCAGTCACACGAGCATCTCATACTCTCCAGTCACTGCAGTTCTAGAGTATTTGAAACGATTTTGTGACATCTGAGTGCATTATCATACATATGGCATATACCCCACAGGCACACACATACAATTAAATTAAGTAGAAATACCAACTGTAGTTTGTTTTTTTTTAACTCTTTACTCTTTGGGGGGCCTGCCACTCAGCTCCCAAATAATCACATAGAAGCTTATTCTTTCTTATGAATGCCCAGCCTTAGTTTGGCTTGTTTCTAGCCAGATTTTCTTAACTTAAATTATCCAGTCTACTCTATGCCTCTGGGCTTTTACATTTTTCTATTTATGTATATCTTTCTTTACTTCTTACTCCATGGCTTGTTGTGTAGCTAGGTATATGACCCCTGGAGCCCTTCTCCTTCTTCTCCCCACTGCCTCCACTGCCCCAGGCAGCTCCTCAATCTTTTTTCCCTTCTATTTATTCTCTCTGCCTGGCCGCCCTGCCTATCCTTTATCCTGCCTTGCTATTGGCCATTCAGCTCTTTATTGAACCAATCAGATGTTTTAGGCAGTCAGAGTAACACAGCTTCACAGAGTTGAACAAATGCAAGGTAGAAGAGGGCAACACATCTTTGCATCATTAAACAAATGGTCCACAGCATAAATGAATGTAATGTAATCTTCAACTAATATTCCACAACAGCCAACTCTTCCTAGGGTGTCGAGATCACTTTACATTCTTAGAACCAATGAAAAGGAATCCCTATGGCTTTGCATCCCAGCATTTGTTACTGCTGGTATCTGTGAAGACTGATGTACTAGGTGAATGTTTCTGTATCTTTATGTGTTGGTGTGTGTTTGTTCCTTTCTTCTCAGTGTTTACCCTGCATCATCTTCCCTGAGTTTCCTGAAGCTATGATTTGCTAACAGTTGTTAATTTTGAGGTAAGATTCATGAAAGGATCCCCAAGGAGCTGAGTCTACCAGGAGATTTTTAACTGTCCACACTGACCCTCAATCCACCTTTGTTAGGTCTTCCTACCCTATCAGGCCTGCAGGTCTGGTTTCTGCTTCTGCCTTTCTTTCAATAAGATTATTTTTGTTTCTCTTAGCTGTTTGCCTCTGCAATTTTGAGCTCAGTTAATTCCTTTGGGCATTAGTTCTCTGATGGAGGTAAGGGCTGTTTTTTTTTAGTCTATGTGGCTTCTATATCTATGACCCTTGCATGTCTGGATGGGCACCAGAAGTTCCTGCGATCTATTTAACACTTCAGGCAGCGTATTGAACCAGACTAGCTCTCTCCACATTATGCTGTGACGTTGTATCTCAGGAACATTCATTTCGTTTAGTCATCAAGGGTTATGAAATGCCTCATATCCTGCCATGGAATGATCAAGCTGTTAGGAAATATGGTGTTAATGAGGGCATTTCTGTGCCTCCACCTTCTACTGCCAAGACAGAAGTGTTACCCTTGCCAAGCTGTTTGAGCTTGTGGTTGACAGAGCTGTCTCATTTCTGGATGACTCCCGGAACTGTGCTGGCATCGCCTCACAGGAATGATGAAAAGGTTGAAATATATCTCTCCAAAGAAATTTCTTTCCATAGTCCTTCCTTTTTAGTTTTATGTAAGCATGTGTTAATTGTATCTAATGGGTTTCCTACAGCTATTTTCACACATGTGTATAATATGTTTGGATCATATCCACCCCCTGTTACTGTCACTGTTGCCTCTCGACCCTCTTGATTCCTATCCTCCTTCTAAAGTTCCCATCCAGCTTTGGTGCCCAGTTTTTGTTTCTTTGTTTTGGTGACTCACCGAGTTTAATTAGAGTTACTTACAGGAACATGGGTGATGGGTTATTTACAGGAGCATGGGCTACTTACCCCTGATAACACCACGGAGAAAAATTTCTCCTCCTGTCACAGCAACCACTAACTATCTAGGGATCCTTAGGGAGGGTTGGGCCAGTGAGGACCGTCCCCCTTCCATGGTGGAATGCCAACAGGCCAATCTACTATAGGTCTTGTCCAGGTAATCACAGCAGGAGAGGAGGATTAATAACACCATGACTGTGTCATGCTGTTGTACTTTCAGTGTTCAGGGAGAGCGTTGCTATCTTTTGAGCCTTTAAGTTTGTCCTAATCTGCATGCTTTGTCTGAATGTAAAAACTCCCTTCATTCTGTCATGCTTCTATGTTTAGGCCTGCTGCCTTTGTTGCTCTCTGGGGAGCTACAATGACAGTGCTGCTGCATTTCGTCTGTTTTGACTAGGGCATCTGCTAGCTCTTGTGCTTACAGTATAGGGAAAAAACTGCCTCCACTTCCATAATGCAGCTCCTGTAGGGCTTTGCTGAAAGTCACTTTCTCGGTCTAGGAAACAGCTTTAATGAATGCCCTTTTGCTGGCCATCTCATCGACTACCATGTCCTTCAATAAACACCCCAAGCAGTTTTCCTTTCACATTTAATATTTGCAGTGGTGAGCAGGGCATGATTCTCTGTGCTATCCTCTTCATCATCATCGATTTGCCTCTTGTATTTCAATTTTTTTTAATTATCGATGTATTTTATTTCCTGCGTATGACTGCTTTACCTGCATGTGTGTAAGTGCATCATGTGTATGCAGTCCTCAGAGAGGTCAGAATCAGGTACATAGGACTGGAGGTCAGCCGATGGTTGGATCTGCTGTGTGGATGCTGGGAGCTAAACATGGATCCTCTGCACAGGCAGCAAAGGCTCGTAACCACTGAGCCAGCACCCCGCTCCCTTGAGCTTTCATTTATAATAGTCTCATTGCACCTCCTAATTTTTATCCTTCACTTTGAAGAGTCTCTTTTTCCAGTTCCATTATTACTTTTAAAGTAATTTTTTAAATTTAATTTTTAAATTTAATTTTTTAAATTTAATTTTTTAGGGATGGGTGGTGGTGGCACATGCTTTTAATCCCAGCAGAGGTAGGAGGTTCTCTGTGAGTTTGAGACCAGCCTGGTCTACAAGAGCTAGTTCCAGGACAGGCTCCAGAACTACAGAGAAACCCTGTCTAGGAAAACCAAAATAAATAAATAAATAAATAAATAAATAAATAAATAAATAAATAAAAGACACCCGTTGGCCACACATTATATCAGTCTTTCTCTATCAGTGGGTACTGGCTCTTTAAAAATACCTTAGTTCAGGAGATGGGATTTTTTTTTAAGTTTTTGTCTTTATTTCACATTTAATTGCCAGAGTAGAAGTACATCTACGTTAAGAAACAGAACACAATCCATAGTTTTGTTTTTTGTTTTTGTTTTAGGTGAAATTATTTGACTTTCATTCTGATCCAGAAGAACATTTGGCATGGGCATCATTTTAAGACCCATGATCATTTGGACAGTGTTAAATACACTTTAAATCCTCAGACCACTTTAGTTGAATAAATACAACATTGTATCCCCAGAGAAAGACACCTGAAAGAGGATACATCTTAAGACTATAGAAAGAACCATCCCTTGGCATCTCAGCTACGATTGTTACTCTGTTCTTTTATGTAAGTCCCGGAACTGGAGCTATTTTCCTGTTCCTCACCAGGCATGAACAAATGTCAACTGCTTTGCAAATTCTTCTGACAATTGGTTTCTTAGAAACTAAGAGAGGGTGTGGGATTGTCCCTTGTGTTAGTTAGAAGAAGAATGGAGGAAACGTTTTCCCCACTACGTCTTGGTTTTTATATCTGTTTCCCCTCATCATCCATATTGCTGTAATTTTATTTTTAATATATTAAATATTAACGTGGTTTCAGTGGCCATGAGTGATGTTTTGCGAGGAGCAGTTAAGACAAGCTCACAGACCCAAATAAAAACATATATAGATTCTCCTGGAAAATGGAAGCAGACAAGATCGCCAGGCAAAAGTTGGGAGCATGGGGGTGGGGGAAGGGGAGCGGGGGGGGGAGAAAAGGGAGAAGGGGAGGGTTGGGGAGAGCTTGGGGGAGTGGGTTGGTTGAGATGGAGGAAGGACTAATATGGGAGCTGGGAAGAAGATATCTTAATTAAGGGAGGCATTTTGGGGTTGGCAAGAGGCTTGGCTCTAGAGGGCTTCCTAGGTGTCTGTGGGGATGTCCCCAGCTAGGACCCTGGGCAGTGGAGGTGAGGGTGCCTGAAATGGCCTTGTCCCGTAGTCAGACTGATGACTATCTTGAATATCACCATAGAACCTTCGTCCGGCAATGGATGGAGATAGAAACAGACACCCACATGTGAGCACTGGACTGAGCTCCCAAGGTCCAGTTGAAGAGCGGAAGGAGGGAGAAGATGAGCAAGGAAGTCAGGACAACGAGGGGTTCATCCACCCATTGAGTCAGTGTGCCTGAGCTAAAGGGAGCTCGCCAAATCCAGCTGGACTGGGACTGAACGAGCATGGGATCAAACTGGACACTCTGAATGTGGCTGACAATTGGGGCAGACTGAGAAGTCAATGATAATGGCACTGGGATTTGTCTCTACTGCATGTACTGGCTTTTGGGGATCCTACCTTCCTAAGACTGGATGGAGGCAGGGAGGGCCTTGGACTTCCCCCAGAGCAGGATACCCTGCCCTCTCTTAGGACTGGAGGGGGAGGAGGGAGAATGAGTGGGGGAGCAGGAAGGAAGTAGGAGGAGGGGAGGAAGTGGAAATTTTGATGTGTATTATGTATAAAGTAATAAAAAATAATCTGCTGGGAAAAAAACCCAGCTTACAGAGAGAGCAGCTTCTGCATTGGTTTGGTAGATTAGCGTGGTGTTGAAATCCCCACTGTTACTGCTCCACAATGGTGGGTTACTCGTGTGCAGTTGGGAAGACAGGGACTCACATTTACAGCAGCTCTCTCTTCTTGGCCAGGTCTCCCCCTTTACTCTCTTTTTGCCGGTGATGTACGTATGTCCTTTTTTCATTTTTTGATCATTCTTCCCCCTCCCCTGTCTCCTTCTAAATTCTACACACCTCCCTGTATACCCAATTCCATGTTCTTTCTGGACCTTGATTTTTAAGAAGTGAGTAGAAGCCAAATGCATTTAAGGTTATCAGAGAGAATCGACTAGTTCCTGTGCTTGATTCTGATTTGTTTCTTTATTGTTGCGTATTTTCTTCCTCCCCTATTAGATTAAGGGATCTGCTGGCTTACCACATTGGGCAACGTGGATTCTTTCTGGCTTTTCTTCAGTTTGTTCTTCCCATGGACTTTATTCTTTACTATAGCTAATGATTGGTACTGTCTTTCTTCTTCCTCTCTGTATAGCATTCCTTCGTGTATGTGTGTGTGTGCTTTATTTGTTTGTTTTTTTGTTTTTGTTTTTTTGAGACAGGGTTTCTCTGTAGCTTTGGAGCCTGCCCTGAAGCTAGCTCTTGTAGACCAGGCTGGTCTCAAACTCACAGAGATTCATCTACCTCTGCCTCTCAAGTGCTGGGATTAAAGGCGTGCGCCGCCACGTGTGTGTTTTGAAGTGCTGTCTTGGATGTCCTGAGATGCTTTCATCTTACAATAGCCCTATTTCTTCATACATTTTAAAAGATAACTTTTAGTAAACAGAGGAATATTGGTGGACAGTTATTTACTTTCAGGATTTGAAATACATCATTTCATTCATTCTGCTGATTGCTGACGAGAGATTCTCTATTATTCTAATGTTTCTGACTTTTTATGTATGTTGGCATTTTTCCATTATACCTTTTCATATTGCCATTTTATGCTTTGTAGTTTTGACATCTTGACTATGATATTACACAGAGAGATTATTTTCTGTTCATGTCTATTTGAGGTTCCATATGCCTCTTGTATTCCGATGTCAATTTCTTTCTCTAAGGTTGGGAAATTTCTTACTGCCATTTTTTTAAAATTTGGGGGCTTTATCATTGCCTTGGTGCCTTCTCTTTCCCTGGGGAAGCTTTGTAGTAGCCTTTGGAACATATTCCAGAGTGGTTAAAGTTGTGGCAATGCTCATTAATTTTTTGCATAGAGCTATTTCTTTTTATGTCATCATGTCATCCGTCATGAAATCCTTTCTCAGATTTGTGTTTTCTGGTCATAATGTTTTTATTTTTATTTTATTGGTTGAGATTTATTTTCAGTATTTATGTTAATGTGTATTTTTCTAGGGAGTAAACTCCTGGGCCCGTATTGTTGTTATTGTAAGTATGTCTTTTGAAGGATAACTTTCTGGAAATACAGTGAAAAGACAGATCTATACAAATCTTATTAGATATTGCCAATTTTTCCTTCACAGCTTCATCACTGTCTCAAGATTCTAAATTGAAGTATTTGGACCAAGTACTTTTGGTCATTTAGAATAAAATTCTTGAGTAGTAATGATTAAAGTTCCTTGTAAGAGAGTGACATTGTTCTGTCACTGGGGAAGGAAGGGAGGAAGGGAAAGAGCAAGAGAGGGAGGGAGGGAGGGAGGGAGAGAGAGAGAGAGAGGGAGAGAGAGAGAGAGACAGACAGAGAGAGAGAGTGAGAGGGAGAGAGGGAGGGAGAGAGAGAGAGAGAGAGAGAGAGAGAGAGAGAGAGAGAGAGAACATACTCTGTCTCCAGGATGGGAATGCAAGGATAATGTAAAGATGAATATCCTTTCTACATTCAGGTTTATTTTTAGAGAAGTTGATGACATAACTGCAATCACCCCAGGCTGGGGTTAAAGATAGGTTTTTCTTTCTGACATAAACTTAGAACCTGACAAATTTGAGAACCTGACAACAAGAAGAGTTCTACATGTTTTAACTAGGCAAAAACAGAAAGGTGAGCTCAAAAGAAGTTCTTTAATTTTGACTTTGGCTCCTGTGTAAATTTATGATTTTAAAAAAAATTATTTCTCACTTAGTGGTGGTAGCACATGTCTTGACACCCAGCACTCAGGAGGCAGAAGCAGGTGGATCTCTGGTCTACAAGAGCTAGTTCCAGGATAGCTAGGACTGTGACACAGAGAAACCCTGTCTCAAAAGACAAAACAAAAGAAAACACAGCAAAGGAAAAAAAGAACAAGAATAAGAATAAGAATAAGAATAAGAATAAGAAGAAGAAGAAGAAGAAGAAGAAGAAAAGAAAGAAAGAAAGAAAGAAAGAAAGAAAGAAAGAAAGAAAGAAAGATCACTTCTCTTCCTGTGATTCGGTTTTCTTCTCCATAAAAGGAAAACAGTGGCTAGGGCCTCAGATGGTGGTTCTGTGGCTTTCGTCCCTCCTCAGCAGCATGCAATCTCAAATCTGTGCATGCACATCATTCTTAGGGTTCTGTCTAAGAAATTTGGAGAAGATAAAATCTCCTCTATCCAGAGACTTGCGCTACATTTTAAATCTCTGCTGAATAAAGTTTTCTGTTGACAGGAGATGATCATAGCATTAAATACATCCCAGTTTCCTGCAACAGCACACCACAGGGGTTCCTTCTGGAGACTTTAATGCCTCCTTATATCCGTGTATTTACCTCTGTATCTATGGAGCAATCTCTGTTCCCTAGGAACAACCAAACAGCATATAAACAGAATTTCATACTGCTCTTTTAGCTTTAATTTGATTTTAGGTTTATTGCCTATTGAAAAATTCAGAATCGTATGTATCATGAAATTAAGAAGAATTTTAATACTGAGGTTTGGTTTAATACTAGGGTTTGGTTTTGCTGAGCATTGGAGAACAAAAAGCTGCTTCTCCTCTTATTTCCAATCCCTGGCCTGACCTAGGCAAATGAATTGGTAAGGTGAGAAATCTGTCAGGTTCATTTGGTAAGAAAGGAGGCTGTAGAGATTATTTACAAAGTCTTTGAGAAAAAGACTCCTCATGGCCCGAAGTGTTTTCCTTGGTAAGTTAAAGTTACTTCATGTTCAGAAATCATCTTCCAGACAGTGTTTACAATGTCCTGTTTATCCACATGTCTTTGTTTTCAAAATCCAGCAGTGTAGTGGGTAGGAATGATCCCTGAGAGCAATGTTCTTAACCGCCAGGAACTCGCACAGGCCTTGATGCATGCAGGCTTTCTTTCATGTGCTCATCCTTGCCATCTTTTTGTTTGTGTGTCCCCCTGTGCCTGACAGGTGGCAGAAACCAAACTTCAGCAACACTTACAGCACGTATCACATAGGATCACCCAGGTCTGTCTTCTTTAATTCTACCTCAGCTCTGGTTCTGGTCTCCACTATCATTTCATTTCTTGGTATTATTTTCATGATGTGATCTTTCAAATGTTCCACCCACCTAAAATTGGGTAGCGGTAGAAGTGCCCATTATCCTGCTTTTATGTCACAATTTGAGTAATCTGCTGCTGTGTGGATAACAGTATTTCCTAAATGATGGAACAGACAGACATCGAATGGCCCACTGCTTTATCTGAAGTATCAAAAATGCTCTCTTATTGGCAATTTCATTTAGAAAAAAATGCATTTAACTATAAAGTCACTTTGGTGGCATTAAATTATATAAACCAATATTATGTAGTTTAGAACAAAATGAGAATAGTAATTAAAATAGGTTCTTAGTTAGAGACTTTCTCATACAATTTTAATTACTCTAATGCATACCTTTCACTACGTGTGAGGTAGATTTAACTCTCTAGGAATATATTGATATATTATAGAGTAGATGGTTTGTGGCTTTTGCATGACTTTGAGTCATATAACTTTTCAGATGTCCAGTTAAATAGAGCAAAATGAATACAACACACTCTTCTATACTATGAGTTCTTAAATAATAGTAAATGGATAAAGATGTAAACTCTCAAGGCAAGATGAAGATTCTCCTTCACATGGAGGACACACGGAGTGATTCCATTCATACACACACTGCAGTAAACATGCATCTGTGTGCTTATTACATTTTCATGTCTCCCACGGCCCATGGGAAAGTCTTTCACTAAGATGTGACCAATGACCTGGGGAGGAATGATATAAGCACATTTAGGCTAATGTCCTCAGTCGCTCTGAGCTTAGCCCTGCTCACTCCTCTTCTGGTTTGAAGATGAACTTGGAAGTCTCCGATGTATTTCAGATGGTGGGTCTTTAAGACAGGCATAGTCTGACGACTGAGGCAGGAAGGGCCTCCTCATGATAGAACAACTGGCGACAAACTTCCATAATGGCAAACAACAGAATAAATAACCAAGGTGACGAGAGATGGTTATTTTGATAAAACATTGAAATGTGGGTTTCTTTTTCACTGCAGCATAACCTGTTCTGTCCTAACACAGTATCCTTGGAAGCATCAGGAATTACAGGCGTTAAGCAGTAGAGCAGTGTTTCCAGTACACAAGGTACATGGAACTATTGTTCTGTGGTCATCCAGGTCCAGTGGAGAGTCACACAGCGTTGTTTTCTTCCCCAGTCAGTGTCTGAGTTAGAGCTACATGGTAGAATCCCTAAGTAATATTCATGAGGCTCTGGGTTGATTCTTTAGTGTTGTAAAAGAAAAATAGTTGCCCTGGTCAGCATTTATGAGCTGACACACACAACTCTACATATCAAGCTGGGGTCTTGGCATTCTTCTCTTGAAAAGGCAAGCTGAAGAATAAGGACTGGGGAAGACTATTAGCTGCAGGACTCTGGTCAAATGACTGGTCCTTGAATAATCAATTGACAGTAACATCTGCCCTTTTGATGAGCCCCACATGTAATCAAAGAGCTTTTAATTTGTGTTGGAGTCTCCCACTGTAATTTCTAATGGCAGTGCTCTGAGAGAGTTGACCTCAGTCCAACATGAAGAACTGAGACAAAAATAAACAGAAATCAGAACTTGAAATAAAACGAGACTATAAAGTAAGAATAAATGTGGATAAAGCTTACTCATATATATGATGCAACAATCCTGAAATTAAAAAGAAACAATGTCATATTAAAAAGAATAAATTAGAAATAAAGAAATCATGAACATTAAAAATATACATACAGGGTTTTTTTGGTGTTGTTGCTTTGTTTTTTGTTTGTTTGTTTGTTTTGTTTTGTTTTTTTTCCAAATCAATAAAACCCTGAAAGAACTCTGGCAAAAAAAGTAGGAAAGAAATTAACAAGGAAAATAAAAATTGAATATATAAAGTATTACTGAAAGTGATTTCAAAGAAGAACACATACATTTGTATGCACAAAGTTAAATAGCAAAATGTCATTGAAACAATGACAGAAACTCTAAGATTTTACAGAAGATAAATTGTGAAAATTTGGCAATGGAGTGAGGGGGAAATCCTAAATACCACACATACATACACCCTCAAAAGGTACAAAATTATGATTTAATGTGATATTTTTAAAAGTGTCTACAGAGATATAGCATATACAATAATAGAAGTAAAATGGCAAGCTGATACTTGTGTCATAAAGACCAACCATAGGTCACCGATGTACGTGTGTAACTGAATTACTATTAATCTATTCCACCTTTATGAGCATTGATGTGTGCGAATGCACTTTTTACTTAGTTGGCTTGGAAGCCATGTGCACCAGACACTAAAGAGTTAAACATCTTAACCCAAGGAAAGGAATTCTGTGTTCTTTCAGGGGTTCTCAGGGAGAAGACAGGCTTTACCTGCATGGAAGTTTCTGTATTCCTTGACTTGTAGCTCTGCATCATCACATCCCTTTGCTGTCCTCAAATCCCATTTGACCTGCCTCTCTGTCTCCTCTTATTTATTGGGATTACCCCCTGACCACTTGCATTCTCTAAGGTCATCACCCTAACAGGACCCTTACATTAACTATTTGCACTGTGCCCCTGTGGCCGTGTAAACTTGCATGCTCATAGACTCCAAGAAGTAGGATGTGGGGACCAAAGGAGCTTTTCTTCATCCTGCCACAGTACACTAGCCATAGGGGTCAGGTCACAGACTGAGAAGTCTGTGTTTTCAGTAAGTCCTTGGTAATAGGGAAAGCACCAAACCTGGGGGCAGACAAGAAAGGGGAAATGTGAGCAGCTTTAATTCAAATGTGCAAGTATTTGTTGGAACATAAACACAGCTCTCATCTCAGAGAGTAGTCATGGTTTACTCTAGAGCCAAATGTGAGAGACCACCACCTGGAAGTACGGATCCAGGTTAGCACAAGCACCATGCTCCTGGGGAAGTGCTCGCATGAGATATTAGCTGCGGAACAAAGAAAGAGCACCTCTGTTATGGGTTTCAGATGTTTTTGGTGGCATTCTTAAGTTTTGGATTGGTGGGAAACAGTAGGTTCCTAAGATCATGTTGCACAGTTTTGTTTTTTACTAGTTTTTGCTTTTGCTTCCCAATTGAAATTTCCCCTCCCACCCTTTCTCCCAGCCCCACTCCCATCTATTCCTTCTCCACTGTTTCTCTTCAGATAGAGGCAGGCCTCCCACGGATATCACAGCCAGCCATGGCATATCGAGTTGCAGTGAGATTAGGCACCTTCTCTTTTATTAATCCAGCAGTGGAAAGGAGCCCAAAAGCAGGCAACAGAGTTAGAGACAGCCCGTGCTCTCACTGTTAGGAGAGTCACAGGAAGACAAAGTTACACAACTGTGACATATGAACAGAGATCAGATAATTTAAATAGATACATTGGTCAGTTTTTTATAGTCACAGTAGTGGTTTAGACATAGGGATAGGACTCAGCTCTAGTCTGCGACATCCTAAATCGCCATAATCACTAAGTTCAGTCATTTGACCTCATAGAATCTCTAACACAGCACAGCTTGACTTCTTTTCTCTTTTGCCTCTTTCCACAAGCCCCAGGGAAGTTTTGCTCACATCTTTCCATCCCAGCTCTACAAAGTCTATCAAGTGCAAACATCCACAGAGGTTGGGTTCATTATCTGTGGAAACAGGCAAGAAATGCAATGTGACCAATCAGCCCCCAAGAGGGAACTATTGTTAAACAAAGCCTCCATGTTAGGATAGTATTCAGAAACAGGATTCATCTGGACTATTTCCGCATCATCATCATGGATGCACATAGAAATTGCAATGCTAATGAGGAAATGTTTCTAGAGTAGCATGTGTATATATACACATAAGCAATATTTAAGTAAAAACTTAAAAATCAATGGCACTGCTATATATTATTTATGAACACATAAATATTTAACTAAAGTATAAGACATAACCTGAAAAAGTACAGTTCTGCAGACTGAAAATGATAGTTACATCTAAAGAGCAAAGAAGGAAGTAGGATTGCAGTGGACATAGGAAGTTGACAAGAAGTTGTGGACTTGTATCTATTTAAGGGCACTGGAGAATCTGTGAGCCTTTACCAGGAAGGGAGAGGATCTTCTTCTCCCCACTGTTTTAAATATTTAGTGCTGCTTTCAAGCAGTCCTAAGTGCGGGGCTAACGACCTGGGGCACCTCAGTAATGACTTTTATTCTACAGCAGTCTCTGTTCATTTGTAAGTGCAGCCATGTCCTTACGTTTCCAAGGAGTGGTAAAAGCTAGAGCCCTTTCTAAGTTTCGAAGCTTCCCTTTACAGCCGAGTACTTGTGAGGTAATTTACAGTTGACAGCATGATCTATAAATGTCAAGCAGGCATAATTATCACAGCATCTCCAGTTTGAAAGACAAATCCACAGCTTATGCCTGTTTCATCAAAAAGGCGCGCTGCCTTCCACGAAGGGATCGATTCCCATTTTGGTGTGGGCAGTAGTGTTCATTGTGTGTTGTTGTTTATAGGGTGATTCCGCTCACACAAAAGGTCACCACAAATCTGGGGGCTGGGGGAGTTAGTAGATCACGCTGCATTGTTCTTCTTCTCTGGGGGGTGAAACTCCATAGATGAGAAATTAAGCTCATTCCTCAAACCTATGATGCAGAATACAAGGTCTAGCTATTTATGATGCACCACACAGGGCACTCAGAGTGCCATAGTTACAAAGAATTCACAGGTCAAACTAGAAAGGGGAAGATATGGTACTTTCAAATATTATTAGTTATTATTATTAATTTATCCTTGAGACGTAGGCTTGTAAAAACAACATCTAAAACAGACCAACATGCCTTCAGGGAGATTTATGCACTTTATTAAAATATAAAGGAAGTAAGAGATTAGGAGTCCTTTACAAAATGATCCTGGATTAATGCAGCCCTGCAATTACAGGTTACTTGACTCGGTGAGGTCAGTGGGCCAGCGAGCTGCTGGGGTCCACCTGTCTCCCGGTCCCTGCACTGAGATGATCAGCATGAACCATCATCCCCGAATCAAGCTGATAGACCACACTTGGGTCCCGGTGGTTGGTGGTTGTCCCCGCTGGTGCTTTCTTGGCTAAGCTGCTTCCCCAGGCCCCAGAACTTCTTTTATGAAGGGAGAGGAAAGTCCAGCTTGGAGAAAGAAAACTATTTCCTACAAACATACACGCAAGTTGGAAGAGTTGAATAGATTGTGAATTGCTTTGCTTGGACTGCCATGGTAAATGTCACACACGTGGTTGATGCACAAAACAAATTGATTTCTCAAATTCTGGAACTGGGCGCCTAAGACTATGGCAATTGCAGGGTTTCTTTCGCTCCAAAGCCTTCCTTTATAACTCGAGTTTACCCAGCCTTTGCCTGCATCTTCACTGTTGTGCATGCTCGCTCCCTCTCTCTCTCCTGTGTGTGTGTGTGTGTGTGTGTGTGTGTGTGTGTGTGTGTGTGTGGTGGGGAAGAGGTGGGGAGATCTGTTTACAAGGAAGCCAGCACATTAGATTTGGGCTCACCCCAACCTCTTGCTTTAAATTGGTTACCTCTTTCAAAGACTTCCATAAAGCTGCATTCTGACATCCTGGAACTTACTGCTTAGTATATAGCAATTTCTGAACTCAAATCCTAGCAATGTTTTGTCGATCGATCATCAATGTTCCATTTTGTCATACTGAAGAGTGACGGCCTTTCCCAATAACTGCCTTCAACACGGTCTACTGAGACTGACAGTGTGTTCTGTGGCGGGTGGGTCAGAGAGATTGACAGTGTGTTCTGTGTTAGGTGGATTAGAGAGATTGACAGTGTGTTCTGTGGTAGGAGGATTAGAGAGATTGACAGTGTGTTCTGTGGT
>JAQHUG010000333.1:826009-849041 GCA_028555095.1 Dicrostonyx torquatus | reverse complement strand
TTAAAGTATTCCACTGCTTTCATAACCCAAAGTACCAAAGTCTGAATTCCTCCAAACAAAACATGGCCAGGGTTATCACAGCAATACCCCAGTCCTTGGCACTAATTTCTGTCTCAGTTAGGGTTTTTCTTGCTGTGAAGAGACAACATGACCACAGAAACTCTTATAAAGAAAGCATTTAATTGGGGTGGCTTGCTTACAGTTGCAGAGGTTCAATTCAGTACCATGATCATGGGGAGCATGGCAGTGTGCAGGCAAACATGGTGCTAGCTACATCTTGATCAAAGGCGTCAGGAAGTCAGCTGAATCACTGGGCAGTATCCTCAGCATAGGAAACCTCAAACCCCACCCCCACAGTGACACATTTCCTCCTACAAGGCCATACCCACTCCAACAAAGCCATACCTCCTCATAGTGCCATGACCGGTGAGATTCTGAACATTCATTCTACCACAGTGCCTGACACAGACACAGAGAACTGAGCTCAGGTTCAGGCTCTTAAAGGGACTACTGAGCCATCTCTCTCACTTCTCAGGTCCACTTTTCATGGATCTTCTACATCTTCCTGTCTCTCTACTTTCCTACTTGCCCTTTAATACTTCCACAAAACCGAATGGGCTTTGACTTTAACCCAATGGTGCTTGTAAAACTTCAGCAACCAGGCTTGTATGATTAGATTAGACAGAGATTGATTTATAGCATTTGCCAATTTTTTATAGTGTTATAAATACACCCACTGCAGTCATTTTTAAAAGTTATTTACACGAAGTCAAGTGCTTTGAAAATTTGGGTTCAACATACCACAGGTTCACAACTCAACAGGGTAGTTATATCTCAAGGCTTCAAGTGTACAGATTGCCTGAATAGAGCAGTACTCCTCCTGGGTCTTCAGAACTCCCATCTGCCCTTTGAAAGCTGGCACTCACAGCCTTCCCGGCTGACTCATGTCTGTGCTTCTCCTCAGCAGTACAAGTGCTGTGGTGTTGATGTCATCCTCATAGTTTTAATATATCCACTTCCCAGTTAGACTCAAATTTTGCATGTAAAAAAATTGATGCTAAGAGCCAAATAGTGTGTAGAAACGATCAATACCCCATTTTACAAAGTATATCAGTAGTTCTAAGAATAGATAGCCTACTCGAAAGCTTTCATTTACCTTCAGTTGACAGTGCGCGAAACATGTAAAGTCTATGAGCCCAAGTTCTTCTCTCTGCAAAGCGAATATAATACAGTGTAACCTCATAACACTGCTGTGAGGGAGCACAGCCCAGACCCAGTCAGTGACTGATAATAGTTTACAGCATGGGGGACACACTTTGGGCAAGGGATGAGGTAGGGTGTATCTTCTGCTAGCATCTCTCTAGAGTCAGGCAGTTCTGTTCCTGTGTGTGAAAGAGAGTCAACTATTTTTGGAAGGAGCTTTACCTAGAACTGCTAGTCTCAAAACATTCTCATGCCCCAATCTCCTGCGTAGGTGGAGCTGTAAGCATGTTCCACTATTTACAATAAGTTTATGTTCTTAATATGTACTATGGTTTATTGTTTTATCCTGAAGCCTGTTTCTTTATAAAGGGATTCCTATTAAAATGTCACATTAGGGCAAGTGTGACGTCTCAGTGGGCTTAAACACTGCTGCCAAGCCTGACCCACATGTTAGAAGGACAACTCCACAAAGCAGTCTTCTGACATTCACGTGTGTGCATTGGCAGGGCACACACACACACACACACACACACACACACACACACACACACAAAGCTCAAAGTAGATTTTCAACATTTTTTTCTCATAGTAAGAATTTCATTGTGTTGGTTGTATCCATTTAGTCTCTATATTCTAATTCTCTTTTCTGTTTCTGTTATTATTCTTTCAGCCTGTGTATGCAAGATTCCTTCCCACTAACCGTCCAACCATGTGTGATGCCAAAGGACTGCAAGACTTCAGAGTGGTCCCCCTGGAGTCCCTGCTCCAAGACCTGCCGTTCTGGGAGTCTGTCACCTGGGGTCAGGAGCAGGACCCGCCACGTGAAGCACATTGCTATTGGAGGTGGCCAGGAATGCCCAGAACTTCTTGAGAAAGAGACCTGCATTGCTGAAGGGGAACTTCTGCAGCCATGTCCTAGGTATTTCACCTTGGAATATTTTTAATAGCTATAACCTTTGAAGTGGCGATCGAAACGTTAGCATCAAAAAGCATGGCCAGGACTTCTTTCTACTGAATCTTTCCCAGGGTAGGGCTCCGTTAATTGCCAATGCAGAGCAGTGTCTTAAGAGCAGGGTCTTCTGTGATGGATCTCACCATTCCAATTCTGTTTCTACAGCATTGGTACTGTATGATTTCCAAAAGTGTCTCACTTTTCTCACCTTCTGTTGCTATTTACTTCCTGTAGTGCTTTACACATCATAAATAACAAAAGTGTTTGTTGCTTTTGCCCTGTGTAACACTTGTAACTATTTGTAACTAGCCTGGAGCCCTTCATCACATGATCATTGTGCAAATGAGGCCATCAGCAGTCAGAGACATGAAACAGTCCCATGGTGTTGCATTGCTAACGACTTGCAGCACTTAAGTTCTGATTCTCTTTTGCCCCATGTAACATTGCCAGTCTGTGCCACAATTTCTTTTTCCAGGTTCCCCAGGGAGCCAGAGGATATTGGAAAGAGGCTCACTATCCATTATAAGTTGGATTTTAACATCTTGATATTCATTTTTGGGGGGCTGGCTATACTGTACTTGGTAAAGGCCTTCAGGCTATCTTTCTTTAGGATGTGGGTTTGTGGTGGACTCCAAGCTCATAAGGTAGAAGTCATGTGAGGCTTTTTGTCTATTAGGAAATCCATAGGAACAGAGAGATGTTCTGAACTCCCTGTTAGATGACATTTTCTAGAGATTCTTGTAGCCTGGAAGACATGAGGATGAGCTTCCTCTTCCCACAAATAATATTAAACAAGGCAAAAATGGTTTCTTGTATGAATCCATTATTTGGTGATAAACCCAGCTGTTACACTTATTTCCTGAGCCTGGCTGGCTATAAAACCTAGAGGAAAGCACTGGGTTCAATGGGGTAAGAGTTACAGTGGTTGTGTGCTACCTAGATCTTCCTTGACTCTGAATTATGCATTGTGGAATTCAAAGATATGTCTCTGTTGTAAGATTTCTAGTCCATGCCTCATGGGTGTGTAATTCAGATTTTTTAATAGCGTGCCTGTAGGAATAGACTCTTGACCTATCATCATATACTATTGTGGGCCAGTATTATAACAGGGCCTTAAATGAACTAAATATTTTTTTTTTTGGTTTTTTTGAGACAGGGTTTCTCTGCAGCTTTGGAGCCTGTCCTGGAACTAGCTCTTGTAGACCAGGCTGGTCTCGAACTCAGAGATCCGCCTGCCTCTGCCTCCCGAGTGCTGGGATTAAAGGCGTGCGCCACCACCGCCCAGCAAATGAACTAAATATTAAGGCTACATAGAAGAAGAGAGTTTCTCACATGTTGGGACTCTCTGGAGACTCACTCACGGTCTTTCCACATCACTCTGAGAATCCTGATGTTTTCCCTGGTGATAGACACCCAGTTGAGTTGCGTATATCTGGATACATGTAACTCTCTGTGCCATTCTTTAACAGCAAAATAAGTCGGGACTGTGATAATTGTGCACCCCAAGTGAAGTCTTTAATGGTCTTTATTCATTTATGATTCATGGTATTTAATGTCTAGAACCAGAGACTAGCAGATTACTCGATGACAAGCTGGCCCTCTAGATCTGTTGTTTGAACACATGGATGAGTTTGGCATTTATTTAAAAGCAAAATTAAACCCTTTCAAATGAGGAACCTGTTGGCAATGAGCTTCTTGGAAAAATCTCTGAAGTACCAACCAGTGTTGCCTTCAGAGATGCTGTGTTAACTAATGTTTCTTCTTGGTTATGGACAGAAAAAAATGAATGAATAACAACAGAGACATCAGTATCACACACCCTTCTTATTTATCTGGGTTCTGAGCTGTGGTTTCTACCACAGGGAAGATATACCACACAGCATAAAGGCTGAGGATCTGCTTTTGTTTCTCATTGGACATTGTTGATTAAAATTCATTGTGAGCAATGGAAATGAAAACAAAAATCTATTAAGAAATACAAATACCCACATCTTCATCCCATAATTCATGAGTGTCCACATATATCAAGCAATTTTATTCACTCCATTTCTCTGTAGCAGGAAAATGCATGGTTCTGAGTCTTCACATTGTTTTGATTAAGCCCTCACATTGTGATTTGGCTTTACTCTTTCTCTGTCTCTTCTATTGAAAACATGGCTGATCATTAAATAAATACACAAACACAGAGTTCTTGTTCTTTGCCAAGCATGGGGTTAAATGCTAGGGTGACTTCAGAGAGCACAATAGACACATGCCCCTCCCTTCAGGGAAACGGACTTCAGTAACAAGAAAGAACAAACAATAACATACATAAAATTTATTTTTGGTGCCTGAGTTGTTAGAAAACAAAATACTAATATTAGGTACAGAGAGAAACTTCTAGAATGCTGCAGTGTTCTTGGTCAGCACTATTTACAGGATTAAATTGTGTTAGTAGAGAAAGTTTATTTGAACAAGGGCTATGTCGGTTAAGGTTATTATTTAAAGAATGTGAATAACCACTTGGGAAATTAGGGGACAAATACTCCCAGAAAAGCATGTGATGGAGAAGAGACTTAGTCCCTGCAAACAAGTGTTCCCCCCGACCCCGGTAGTGTTGAGGATGCCTCACCAGAGGGGCTCCACTGGCTCACTACAGCCATGACCACCCAGTCAGTCCTTAACACGAGTGTGACGAAAGAAGCAGAAGTAAGAGGGGCCAGATTTAAGGCACTCTTGAGAATGAGAACATGTTGGAAATTGCATGACTTAATCTGAAAGGAGATAAGGTCTAGCCATGTTTTGCTTGTAAAGACATTTGGAACTGAATAAGAATTAGCATTGTACACCCTTAAGCTTGTCTCAAGGGTGTTCTTTTGACACAGACTCAAGATCAGCCCAAGAAACTCCTTCTCCAATATCACACAGTCTAAAGTAATTGTGTGCTCCTCTCCCAGCTTCAGCATAGCCCTAAACATACTCATTGTGGGTGATAAGCATGGGCGAGAAATCGCTCTCCTTTTCACCTGTGACCTTGAGTTCTTTGGGATTTTTTTCTTTCTTTTTTTTTATTATATTCTTTTATTTTTTTTCATTCAAAAATTTGCACTTTCTCCCCTTCTTCCAGTCCCCTCCTGCTCTCCCATTACCCCTCCTCCCTCCCCCTGCTTCCTTAAGAGAGGGCAGGGTACCCTGCCCTGTGGAAAGTCCAAGGCCCTCCCCCCTCCATCCCAGCCCAAGAAGGTGTGCATCCAAATAGACTGTGTTCCCAAAAAGCCTATTCATGCAGAGGAGATAGGTCCCAGTGCCATTATCAATGGCTACTCAGTTTGCCCTTATTGGCAGCCACATTCAGAGAGTTTGGGATTTTCCTCTACCATCGGGTATTGCTTTCTGTCCTCAGACACTAAAAGATATGCACTATATAAAAACTCCTAGCACCATGGCAGAGGATCATTGGAATCACGCTGTTCTGAGCCAGCACTGCCCTTCGCTGGCCCTGGTATGGCTGGTCCTGACCCTGGCTGAATTTTATATCAGAACTGGCCCTACCTCTCAGGGGAGAGTCACTCCCAGACTTGAAAACCAGCCCCCCCCCATAATCATGCACCTCACTTGGGAAGCATACACTGGAGCTAACCTTGTTGTTGGGGTTGCAGGTGAGTCAGCCCTGCGGGTGTAAGAACAGGAAAGCTGACCTCCCTGTCATATGCCCCCTACAGCAGTTGGGAGAGAGGGCAAAAGAGTAGAGTTGGCCCTGGTGATATGAATGAAGGAGACCTGGATCTGCTGGCCCGAGAGCAAGCGAATTGCCCTGCTCTTTGTTGTAGGCTCTATTGGGTGAGCTAGCCTAGGCAGGGCTGGAGAGCTCATCTGGGTAGTGACAATGAGGACAAGGGAGGGGGCTAACCAACCCAGCTACCACCAAGGCCCCGACCCAGGGCTATGATGTGGCCCACCCAAACATCTACCAAATTTAGGAACAGTTTGAGCATGTGAAGGGGACAAACCTACAGATCCAAAACAGTGTGATATCCATGACAAAGGACACCAACAGGTTATCCAAGAGGAGCCCCAGTGAGAGGTCATTTTAGGTGATAAAGCAGAAACCAGAAACCTCGAGCTGAGCAATGACTAGCAGTAAAGAACACTTGCAGGATGAAGAGACTAAGGAGTAAACCCTGTGTCTCAACAAGCCACACTGCAACTTCCATGACAAGATTCTTCTTTTTTGTTTGGTTTTGTTTTTGTTTTTATTTATTTATTTTTTTGGTTTGATTTTAGTTTTTCTTTTAAATTTAGCTTTGTTTTAGTGGGGAGATTACAAGGACAGACGGCAGATTCGAGGGGACAGGGAGGTATGGGGGAATCAGAATGCATGATACGGAATCCACAAAGAAACATTAAAAGGAAAGCAAACAAATGCCTAGGAGCATGGTGGTTCCTGTGTCCCAGCTAACATCCAAAGGATTTGATCCACAAGCCCAAGCTCTCAAGGACTTGTGCAAGATGAGGCAGCCCTGTTTACTACAGTCTTGATAAAGCAAAGGACAGGGCCCAGTCACACTCCAAGCCCCTCAGGGAAGAACTACAACAGGACACTCCATATTCTGAAGCAGCTATGAAGAGAACCCCATTCTAGTGGGAAAACTTGTAAAAATCACACAAGAATGTTGATTGAGTCCCCTGCGGACTTCTTTGTTAGAAATGACACCTCCTGCCAGCAACTTCTAGTTGTATAGCAGACAAGTTTTCATATGAAAATGGCTGTTCAACCCCGACCATAGTCATTGAAAGTTTGGGATTGATAGCAGGCAGCCCTATTAGATGGTGACAGTGACCAATGCAGAGTAAACCTCATCAGAAAATTCCCAGGCAGAAGCTGCGTGGCTAATGGTGTCACGTAGACTATGCAGCATTACCACAGAGAAAAGCCAATTTATTAAACGTGGCTTCAATATTCCGCGCTGGCACAGAATAGATGGGTTCTGTTAACCCTCCCTTGCTTCCTCATTACTGGTGTGTGTAAATTTATCTGTATTTTGGGTAGGGTAGAAACCCTTGGCATACAGTCTGTCTGTGCAAACTTACACTGAGAGCCATTTCCAGGCCCCTACATTGCCTTTTGTTTTGCTGGTTACACAACCCCAGAGATCAGCCTCCTCTCTCTCTCTCTCTCTCTCTCTCTCTCTCTCTCTCTCTCTCTCTCTCTCTCTCTCTCTCTCTCTCTCTCTCTCTCTCTCTCTCTCTCTCTCTCTCTCTTTCTTTGCCTATTGAAAAATAAGAAAGTGTTGTTTTGGGGGCATTTTCTCTTCAAACTCTGTTTCAGCTGTCATGAGGTTAATGGTTGGATAATTCGGAAGAGAAGAAATGGAAACATTGGCTTATTTATCCTATGAATTTTGCATACTATGTTCTTCCAAATAAAATAGTATCCACATGTTGTTTAGCAAGAGAGTTCTCACACATGCCTTGGGCTTGCCTTCCTTTCTTCTTTCCTCCCTCCCTCCTTTCCACCCTTCCTCCCTCCCTCCCTCCTTCCCTCCTTTCCCTCCCAGAGCAAGGCACCTAGAATACCATTTGACTCATATTCAGTGCTCAGTGAACACTGGGTGAGTGAATGTCTGCTCAAGCGTCAGAAAGATAGAGAACAATAATTTGCATGTATACATTATTGCGTGCATACAGTTATTGTATAATGTGTGCGAAGCAATGAAAGGCATTTTGTAAAAAGCATCTGAAATTAGCCCAGTCAAGATGATCAGGTAGAAACTACCCCAGACAGGACGACTATAGAGAGCTTGCATGCTCTCAGACGTGTTCTGCTTATAGCAAGTCTGATTTTCCAGATTATAATGACTGTAAATGCTACCCCAGTAAGGCAAGGAGTGAGACCACAGCCTGGCTTTGGTCACAACCTAGCTTCTAACACACATCACCAGTCACATCTTTTAGATCTTCTCTCCATTGATTTCTCCCATTGCACCCAACACCCCACACATAGTACACGCTCAATAAAGGGTTGTCAGCTAGATGAACGGATTCTTTAAGGAGGCATTGTTTCAGTTGTTTAAATTAAACAGATTTCTGCAGCAATTGAGAAGTAAAGGAGCCATACCCCGGAACACTACAGAGAATCTGTTTCAGAAACGAAACAAGTTTTCCAAGAATTTGAAATTATTTCCTCAGGACATTGGCACCTTTTTTATTGGATCTATCTATTACTTGCAAATGTGGTTTCATGAGTCCTGCTGGACGGAAGATTTGTTCCCCGGTTAGTGTAAGGAAGTTAACGTGCTATTAAGTGCTCTGCATAACGATAGAAGTCTATTAATAATACATACGTGGAGTTTGGCTAGCAAAGCCATCTGCTGAGGATGAGCCTTGCTCTTCAAAGTAGCCTTCCATAATCAATAGCCCAGTCTATCCAATAAAAAATTACTGGAGCATAAAATGTATAAAGGCTTGACCAGTTCCCTTATGCTGATGGTCTGTTTACCAAAAAAAAAAAAAAAAAAAAGACAAGTTAATTCTTTTCCAAATGCATTTACAACTTTCAAAGGACAACAGACATTATCATAAATTAGTCACACTGCAGAGCACTGATTTTTAATACACACACACATTTAATTGGAATACCTTTCATTGGGGTTTCAATTCTAGGAGTGTTTGCAAATCGATATGTGCTCAATCAAAACATGACCGCTAACTAATGCAATTATTCTATCAATCTGTCATCATCAATTCACTCAAGATTCTACCCCATATTCTTGGCTTCACATCTCAGCTGTTTGAAGAAGGAGAGAGGAAGTCCACCCTTTAAGCGGTCCTAAGCCTTGTGAAAGTGTCAAAGCCTAGATTTGAAGGGCAGAGGCGGCTGTGGAGCTGATGTCTTAGGTGACACCTTAGGCAGGATGGAGATCTTTTAAAGAATTGTCGCTGAACACTTCTTCATTTCTAATTTTAGCTTGGCTCATTTAGGAGAGCTGTACTCATTGCGCAAAGAAAGAGAATTTTAAACTTCCCCTTCCTTTGTCTCTCAATGTAGGGGAGAGGTTTAGTTACAGAACTTCTTAAATTGGGTGTTACTCTGAAAGTCAAGCTGCCAGAGTTATTTATTATTTAACTCCAGGAGTTCAAGCTGCCCTGTCATAACCTAGATTTTTGTCATTTGCATTTTGCATGAGAAATGTGTTTCCGCACTTAGAAGATTTTTCTTAGAGTAGTTAACATTAGCATCTTTTACAATGGTTAATATTTTGATTATTTGAAATTTATACAATTCATATGGATGATAGCCATCCATCATGACTTGCTCCGACTCCCCCAGTACCCTCACCCCTCCTCAGCTTTCCAGATTCATGCTCTCTTTTTATTTTTAATTTTAGGATATATTTTTATTTTTAATATCTATATGCATGGTGCAGGTGCATATTGTATTATATGCAGGTGCTCATGGAGGCCAGAAGAGGATGTTGGCTCTCTTGAAGCAATAGCTATAGGTGGTTGTAAGCTGCCTAATGTGGGTGCTGGGAACTGAGCTTGAATCTTTTGCAAAAGCATCAAGTGCTCTTAACCACTGAACTGGCTTCCAAGTCCCATAATGTTGTTGCTTTTACTTTTGTTGCTATTACTATTATTATTATTTAGGCTGTGGATAGCACATGAGAATGATAGCATATCAAATCTTAACATTTATATAGAATGCAGATGTACTGATTGACCACCAATGGGTAATGGGTTTCAGGCATGAGTTCATGTGTTCAGAAAATAGATTCTAGAATGTAAACAGGCAGAAAGGGGTGAATTGCTCAGCATTTATTCTATTAGAAAGCTGTTTCCATCTTCAACGTGCATGTAGAATTGCTTCTCTACACACCTGCCATGACTTCTGTCTTTAGCTACCCTAAGCTTACAAAGATTTCTCCCTCATCTTTCTTTCCGCACCTACTCACACTCTTCATTCCCCTGCTGGGTGATTGTTTTTAGCACTTAAATTACTTAGTTCTGTTGTCACCCACCCCACCCCGTCTCTGCCCGCCAAACTTCCCCCAATTTCCTCTTGCCTTTGGGAAATCATCACCTTACACTAACCTGCAAGGCTCTCTATGTAGCCTGCTTTCAGGTCTCTGCCCTTAGACTCTAAGGCTTAGAGCATCTCTCTCACTATAGTGGACTCTGCATGCTTCTTAGAGACCAAGCCTTCTCCCAGCTTGAGGTTTGAACCTGTTCACTGACCTGCTAGAACCCTGACAGCTACTTGGTCCTCTGTTCTCTGCCTCTTTTCCCTCAGGACTCAGGTCTTCCTTGGTGAGGCTCTCTTTCTGTCTCTTTCCTGTTGGTAAGAGGCCATGTTAGATACTGAAACTCTGATGTCTGCCTTTCCCATTGGAAGGCACAAGACTTCCCTGGGTCTTGGAATCCATCAGGCTCCCTGTTGTCTGAAGTCACTCACAATGTGCACAGAGCCGGAAGTCAGAATGTCACTGCTGAGAAAAGGCTGGGTAAACACACCGTGACCTAGAGATGAACGTCCTCTCTGAGCAGGCTTATCTCTTTCCCGGTAGAATCTGCTTGGCAGGTCTTCTCTGGCTAGAGTCTCCAGTACATGACCTTCCATTCATTCAGCTCTGCCTGAGTGTAACTCATGTTTGGAGTCCTAGCATTGTCCTCCTTGTTAGTGCGTGGGTTTATAGAGTGACTGGATGTGTACTCGCTCACTAACATCAGGGTCCCCTGAGTTGTGACCACCAGAGAGGATGGTTGATTTACTCAAAAAGAACAGACATGGGAAATATGTGGGGGATTTGATTTCAGGGCTTTCTTGAAAAATAGCTCCCTCCCCTTTTAGAAACTTGTTTGTGGCAAGTGTTAGTGATGATGTGAATTTTCACAGTTAGATTGTCTGCTGCTTGACTTTCATCTCCTCCCCATGTAAGTCTTTCATCACTCCAAAGTGTTGAAATTTAACCTTGTGAAGCTATAGTAGAGTAATTATAAAACAACTGGTTGGTAAATATCTTGATATTGAGAAGTGTTATTGGACAGGTATCACTGACAATTTCACCAGGACCACTGGAGGATACATGGTTTTATTTCAGCCCAGGATCCAATTCCAACCAGTACCAGTGCTTGCTGGTTCCTGCAATACCCAAGTTGGGCAGAGCACCTGTTTTCACTGAGCTTGGATTCAGTTTCACCAGAATCGACTTTGTGGCTTTTCTATTCACAGTAACAAGAGAGTCAAACCAAATTCACTTTGGATCCTACCCGACAGCATAACATTCCAAATAAACTGTCATGTTTATTCTCTTGAGTCAGACTGTTAGGAAAACACAAATTGATCTTATACACATGCCAGGGGAGGAGTATGGAAATTTGCTCCTTTCTTTTCTTTGGTATTCATCTACTCCACCGGAGGCATTCGCACAGCTACCTTCAGGATGTTGCTTCTCCAGAGGACAAAGGACTCTGGTTTCCAAGGCTCCATATTCCCCTCCTAAGCAGGAGAACAGCATGATGATGTGTTGAAAGGTGCTGGAGTTAGAAAGCAGGGTTTGCCAAACCTGGTCATTGACACAGACTCATCCATTAAAGATTTGTCATAGGTTAAGAAGCCAGCATTTGCTAAGGACTACCACCATACGCACTTCTGTAGAAATGAGAGAGTAGCCTTTAGCTGAGCACACTCCTTTGATTTCTTATTCTGTCAGATCCTAGAGACACTCTCTCTCAGGTTGGTGGAGTTCAGGGCACTTGGTTCTCATGGTTGCGAGGTGATTTTTGACTGAACAAAACTGAGGTTTTTGGAAAACATAAAGTGAGAAGAAATGAGCAAGGACTATGAAATCATATTTAAAAAGGAACATAAGCCCTTTACTGCTCTGTTGTTTTCTTTGCCTCTTGCTGAGTTGGTATTTTCTTGGGGATGGGAAACAATTGTGATAGTAACACATGCCCCATTTTTCTTTAGAGAATTTTGTCACTTGCCAATGAACGGAAGTTGGGTCTCTCTGGTTAATGAGCTACTAACAGAGATCTTATTGCTTTGTGTGAAATCACCATCATTAAACTATTCCTTTTCATTTTTCTTCACAATGACTTCCAAAATCTATCCATTACTAATTATTACAGAGTTGTGAAAAATTAATTAAAAAAGTGGTTTGTACAAGGTAACCTATTCCTCATTTGACTTGCTATGATGCTAAACTGTTTTCCATGCTCTTTTCAACATTTTGTTTGCTAAAATAGAAATATGGCATTTACAAATATCAAATCTAGGACATTTTAAAATAATTATTCTTTGATAATTTTAAATGTGTATATAATGGATCTTGATCATTTCCACCTCATGCTTCTCTTCCAGCTCCTCTTAAGCCTCCCCAACACAACTCCCTCTATCTCCATGTTCTGTATTCCTTTTTCTGAAATAAACCCAGTAAATTCTGAATAGTGCTGTCTGTATGCCCATGAATGTGCACCAGCCATGGGAGCTGTCCCCTACAAGTGGCCGCAGCCCTGAGGAAAGGACACTCTTTCTTTCTCAGCAGCCATCAAGTACCAATGACTCCTCAGCATGGAGTAGAACCTTGGGAGCCTCTTCCTGGTCTACACTGGAATTTGAACTAGCTCAGTCTTGCATAGGTCTAGTGTCAGTAGCCACAGTGACTATGTCTTGAGTGTAAAACTTCCCTGTCGTGTCCAGAGGAAAGCACTCTCCCCCAGCCTCTGTTCTTCCCTCTAGTCCCCAATTTTCTTGAACTTTCAGTTTGAAGGGGTTGATATAGATGGTCAACTTATGTCTGAACACTCACAGCTTCTTATTCCTATCACTTTGACTGATCTCTGCCATCACCACTGTCCACCGTAAAATAAGCTCTCACCAGTAGTACAGATCTACAGCTATGAACACAACTCTTTTTCAGGCACTTGGATATCATGAACATTTAGTAAAACAATAGCAGTAAGGTCCCCCAGGGCTCATGACCACCTGTGCCATGCGTTCTTGACCAGATTTATAGTGCCAGACATGAATTCACACCTGTGGTAGGCTTCAAACCCAGCCAGACAGTGTTGGATGCCCCTACAGCAATCAGTCCACTATTGCCCTGGAGGGAAGATCTTATCTGGCAGGACAATGTTCGAGCATACAGGGTGCTAGGTAAGACAAAATATAAAACTATTGACAAAACCAATGAAACCCTCATGAATAAGTGTGTGTGTGGTATGTGTGTGTATGTATGTATGTATGTATGTATGTATGTATGTATGTATGTATGTGGAGACTGTTAGTTCTCTTCTGGGCCACCCAGACCTGAATAATCACACAGAAACTATATTAATTACAACAATAAGCCAATAGCTTAGGTGTATTTCTACTTAGCTCTCACATCTTAAATTAACCCATTTCTATTAATATATGTATCACCACAAGGTTGTGGCCTACTGGTAAGTTTTCCGTGTCTGTCTTCTTTGGCAGCTACATGGCATCTCTTCCACTCTGCCTTTTCTCTCTCTCTCTCTCTCTCTCTCTCTCTCTCTCTATATATATATATATATATATATTTGGACTTCCTGCCTTCTTTTTACTCTTCAAAGTCATTGACTAAAAAACAGTTTATTCATTAGTCAAGAAAAGCAATATATATATATATATTATATCACACATTGTGCATGTGTGCATGTGTATGTGTGTGTGTTATAGAATAGAAGGAGGATTAACTTCCATTATATGACAAGTTCAGTGTTCGGTGTGATTACCTGCATCATAAGAATGAGAAAGTAAGCCGGGCGGTGGTGGCGCATGCCTTTAATCCCAGCACTCGGGAGGCAGAGGCAGGCAGATCTCTGTGAGTTCGAGACCAGCCTGGTCTACAAGAGCTAGTTCCAGGATAAGCTCCAAAGCCACAGAGAAACCCTGTCTCGAAAAACCAAAAAAAAAAAAAAAAGAATGAGAAAGTAAAATTGGAGATCAAGCTGATCAAGCTGAAGAACTAATAATTAGCAATTAGCTCCTATTCAGATAATGTTGGTGAGTTTCTTAAGGCTGTGGTCTACAGCACAGTACATTTGTGGTGGTATACACCACAGAGCATATGGCACACAGCTCATTGGCCAGTCTTACAGGGCTGGAGTCAGTTGCTGTAGCTACCTCCTTATCAGATGGAAAAACTTCTTTAACAGAGTCAAAAATGAAGAACTCTTGAAGGCAAAGAGTTGAATAACTATGGAGTCCTACAGTCGGTCACCAACCTCACTGTACTTTGCCATACAACGCAGCTACCTGTGTCCCACAGCTTAGAGCCGAGTCCTTCACTCATGTGACCCTAGGGAATGGGGTGAGAAGTTAGGAATGGGTAGCTTTGTAGTTATTCCTTTGGAGAAGTGCTGCCTCATGCCCTGACCTGCTCACCATCTTTTTGCCGTACAGGAATTAGAAGAGGGTTGTTTATGTTCACCTATAAGGAGGAAGATTTGACCTTGGGGCTCCAAATTCCTTCCTTGTCACAAACTCCCTACCCCTGTGTTTGTGTGTGTGTGTGTATTTATATATTTGTATATACTGCTTTGTGTTGGTGTGTATGTGTTCATGTAAGTTTGTGTGTGTGTGCATGAATGTTGAGACCAGAGGTTGACAGCAGATATTTTTCTTAGTTACTTTCCACCTTATTTTTTTTCTGTTTTTTTTTTAGACAAGACCCTTTGCTAATTCTGAAGTTCATGTATTCATCTAGACTGGCTGGCCAAAAGACTCCAGGGACCTCCTCATTTCTCCATACCTAGCACTTGTACAGTTGAACTGTCTTTCCAGTAGTCCTTTGTCCACAAATCTTTAAGCCTGGGGAAATCATGTGGAAATGAAATAATAAGGCTGAGGGAGAAAAATCGAGTTACAACACACCTGGATGGATTGTCTGCATCTCCTTCTGTGGAATAAACTTTGCACCGACTAATGATTCCAGGCTTCTAAGTTTTTGAGAATGATAATATTCACTGCAAAGAGTTTGATAATTATTAAGAGTTTTAGATATTTTCCTATTTGTTGCTTGATTTTTCAATTTCACTCTTGTTTCTGAAAAACTATGGTCTTCGTGACATGTAATAATTATTGTATTTTACTTTTATTATAAGCAGTCACATTGTTGAGAAATCTTTTCTTGCATCAGAGAATGTTCTAGGTTTTCTTTGTTATTCCAGAAGATAATGAGTCTGTGTGTTTGTATGAGGATGCGGTGGGTTATATTAATGATTTGAACTTGAGGAATACTGTAATAACCCACAAATGGAAATAATGCTGGAAGATAGGAACCCAGGTATGATTGTGCTAGATTTGCTCTCTGTAAATTGTATATAAACTTTATTTCATTTTACCGTTTGGAAATGTTTCTTCACCAATTAATTATAAGCCAGGAAGACTCATTTCTATGTCAGTTTAAAAAACTGCCTGCTGCTTGTGTTAAAAATTATTCATGTTGACTAAACATAGTGACATACACAGTGTTAACACATTTTAATAAACATGGAACACACATTTTAATGGATTCATCTTAATTGGTTTATCATCAGTGTCAAGGTGTTAAATGGGGAGAAAATGATTTCTACATCATGATTGAGATGTTAGGGACCAATTTGCCTGTTTGGAAAGAAGATGTCTTCAAGAATATACATTCCTCCACTAATTGAAAAAGAAAACTAACTTGCATGTAGTCATCTGCAAGTCTGTCTGGTAACTCCCTATGATAGTTTCAGCTGCCATATTGTGTTCCCATATCCTTCCTCTAATTCTTCTGTCTCTTCACTCACTTCCTGCTGAGACATACCCTTCATTTGCCTTACACACTCACCGCTTGCTTTCCACCCCCAGTGCTTTTCTTACTTACCTTCCCTCAGTCCAGTCACTTTGTGCTGTGGATTGCCACCATGGACAGGTGTGATGCGCTCTAGGAAACAACAGGGATTTAGTAATCCAAAATCAGGAGACTTCTTTCTCCACAGTGAGAAGGAGATTTTCATGCGCGTTTGATGTCATTGCCTGATTTCGTCAGAGCTGGATACTTTTCCTCATTGCCTCTTCTTCTTTTGAACAAACCACACAGGTATTCCTGGAGAACCTCTGAATGGAAGGAATGCCAAGTCTCTCTTCTCCTGGAGCAACAGGACCCACTTTGGCATGACACAGGACCAGTCTGTGGTGGTGGCATCCAGACCCGAGAGGTGTACTGTGCCCAAAGTCTACCAGCAGCCGTCTCATTGAGGGCCAAGGAAGGTAGGCAGCCAGCTTCTGGTAGAGGGTGCGGCTGGCTGGAAGGAGAACCCACTCCAGTACCTCTCCTAGCATTTTTCTTAACTTGAAAATAAATATTTATTTATTCTTTGAATTTTTTTGTACATTTTATTTTGATCATATCCATTCAGTATTACCTACCTTCAGCTACCCCAAGTACCCTGTATTCTCTTGCTCTCCCAACTTTATGCCCCGCTTTTTGGGTAATAACTCCTTAAATTTAACTAGTGATTCTCATGTGCACATAGGTGAGGAACATGGGGCACGGTGGTCCAGCATCCACTCAAAGAATGGTTTTTGCCTCCCTCAGCATCAACGGCTCATATCTTAGCTAACTTACCGACTGAACAAACAAGAGTGGAGGACAATGCTAGCACTCTACAGGAAGCTGTGGCTTCTACCAGCTGCTTAGAAAATTGAGGCTTGTCAAATCTTTTGCGGGTGTGATGGACTTGAGCTGTGGAACTTTTGGGGACTTTGGTTGGGAAGACAGTAATATGTGACTGTTATTCTGTGATGCTCTTCCTGCTAGCTTCTCCTTTGTGGCAAATCCCAGAGTTCTAGAAGCATCTATGGCTTTGAGTTTAAATAATTGCTTTTTCCAGATTGTGCTGCTTAAAACCAGTAGTTGGTGCTTTCTTCTCTGATGACACTAATGAAAATTGACAGCTCACATACTCAGTGTTTCAGAGAAAACAAGACTGCAGTAACTCTTCTGAACTCGCAAGGCACAACATTTAGATGGAAAGCTCCAGGTTATTCTTTCAAACACTGAGGCTGCTTCTTTCTCATCCCCTCTCTTCTTCCCTTTCATTCATGACTGCAGTTTAAGGAGCTTCAGAGGCAAAGACTTGAATATCTATTTTCCACTTTGACGCTGTGTCTTCTATTGAAATTTCATCTTTCTAAAGTTTCTTCTACAAAGCACAATGATCTTCCTTTTAATAAATCTATTTCCAAAGTTTCTTCAACCATATTGCCAGCTTTGTTTATGAAAACTTGCATAGCGGGCAGTGTCCTAGACATTTTTTTTATTGTCAACTTGCCACAACCTAGAGTCACCTGGCAATAGGTTATGAACTTCAGGTGATGAATGGCCTTCATTGGGTTAACTTGTGGGCACATCTGAAAGAGGGTGTCTGGACTGATGATTGATGTAGAAGGGTCAGTCTACTGTGGATAGCTCTATCCCTAAGTAGGTAGTCCTTGGCTAGTGAGCAGCATCCTCCATGATTTTTCTTTCAGTTCCTGCCCTGACTTCATTTCCTTATAAGAAGATTATGACCTAGAAATGTAAGTCCACTAAGCCCTTTCCAAGCTACTTTTGCTCACTGTTTTTATCCCAGCAACAGAAAACAAACTAGATTAAGCAGAGGAGATGGCGTTGTAGTACAGAAAAACAGACACTGCACAATGAAAGAGCAATCCATTACAGATTGAGTACTATCTGAATGAAGCCTGAAAACATGAAGATACTATCCCAGGCCCCAGGCACACACTTGGGGTCATGTAGAAACACTGAGCACTCTAGAATCCCTGGGGTCTGGGACATGGGATGGCTGGGGTTACAAACACACTGGTGTGTGACTAAACCATGTCTTTTTGTTCAAAGCAAGAAAAGCTCTTTTCTAACAGAGCACAGCCACAAGGAAGTCATGAGACAGTGTTCCACTTACTTCATAGTAGTTTTCAAAGGTTTTATTTCACTCTCTAGTGTAAGTGACCAGCAGGAACATCTGTCCATTACATTCCTTTTCAGTAAATTCTTTCATTCTTACTATCTTTCACAGGGAACCTTTGATAAGCCTAGTGGTTTACAAATTTCTTCTACACTCAAATTAAATACAAGATAACATTTGAGTTTCTATAGTATAGTCAGTGATGGCTTGTCAAATTAGATCCATAGGATTTAACTATTTCCAACTCTGTTGCTAAGGTAGTAATAAATGCCCAAACTAAGAACATTTCATTTAAAAAGAGTGAAAATAAACTAATTAACTTAATTATGTGTGTACACATGCATGTGTGCCACGTTTGTGTGTAAGTCAGAGGACACAGCCTGGGACTCAGTTATGTCTTTATATTACCTGGATTTTGGGGATCAAATAGAAGTTATTAGGCTTGGATAGAAGTTATCTCTCCTGACTCTTCTAAAAAAAATTAAACATTCTGTCCTGGGCCAGCTTTACTTTAGTCTATGTCCCAGGTGTTGTCATTATAAAGGTGTCCCTCCAATAATCTCCTGTATTTTCATTAGGAAAGCAAGTTAACAATTATGCTTTGGTTTCTTCAAAAGTCTTGTGATCATTGCAGGTACCACATGGTCAAAATCATTTAAGAACCCCTGAAGGTAATCCTCATGGAGGAGCCAATGCTTGTCAGAGGTCCATTTTCATTATGGGTGGAGAGAACATAGGAACTGAATATAGGGACTGATGCCTGTCTATCGAGGTGACCCCGTAAACTGTCGTGAGGAGAACTAAACGAGTAAGGGAGTAAGGGAATTTACAGGTGTTAGGGAAAGCAGGCTTTCTGTGCTACTCTGGAGTTAAGGCTTTATTTTTGATAATAGGATTAGGCTTTGAAAGCAGAGAGTGAATTCTTCATGCTCAGCTCTTTGTAAGAATATTAAAATGTCAATATGCCAAGGAAACTCTCATAGTGGTCAAGTCCTATTTGCAAACTTCCTTGGCTCTGCAGGAAGAAGAGATTCCCCAGTCTTGTCAAGGACTAGAGATGCCCTTTACTTGTCTACAGAAATTGGCCTTGAAGTCAATCAGCACATTTGAGTGTGAGAATGAAGTTTCATGAGGATAGTACTAGTAACTGCCCTTTACCGTCACCCCGAGAAGAAAAGCCAACCAAGCTGTTTCAACAAGGTGTTAGCATTTCATCTTGTTTGTGTTAAGGAAGAAACAGACAACTGAATGAGAAAGTCCTTGAGAACTCACAGCAGAACACTTGACGAGACTCCTATTGGAGCCTAAATAAACAAGTGCATTGTACCATGGTGCTTCCACCTTGGAAATTTCCTGCTCGTGGGATGATGGCTGCAGGGGAAGGTCAGCAGGGAAGAACAGACATATAATATCAACAGGCTCGCCTCCATATATTCAGTGAGCCAAACGTGAAGGAAGAAGGGGAGTGAATGCTGGAGGACACATCTTATTAGCAAGCAAAAGAATGAGGCAGAGAATAAAGGAGAACAAGAGAGGGAGGAGATGGGGCAGGGAGAGGGAAGGATGACATTGGAAGTAAAGCCTCAGGAACCTATTAGATCTATTCTATTAGACTGTGTTCTCTCTCTGCTTGTATTTCAAACACTTAAACTGCAAGATGGTATTTGGGAATTGAAAGTCGTTTTGCCATTGTTATGAAGAAATTTAGAAAGATACCCAACTGTAATCTTAATAAAAGCAACTGTGGCAACATAGGCAAATTTTCCAGAAATAACGGGAAGAAAGCTAGTAAAAATTATATATATATATGTATATATGTATATATATATATACATATTATAGAGGCAAACATAGATCATATGATTAATTGTTTAACTGAATGATTGATAGATGATAGTTTGACAAATAGAACTAGATAAAGACATAATTGAGAATATAGCTTAAACATTCTCTCTAAAACTAAACAGCATTTTGTAGAGGAAAAAGGATTATTAAATATCGAGAGACAACTTGGTCACTGGAAGTCTAAATTAAGGTTGATTTTTATTGACTGGGTTTGTTTGCTTCTTAAAAATCTAAGTTCAGTGATTTTCTAAACCAACTGTATCAAACGTAAGTTAGTGTGATGTGGGCATGTTTATTACATTCCTATGATTAGCAAAATTCCTGGAAAGCTCCTATTTTATCACTAATAAAATTATCAGCCGCTTCTTGACACTGTATACTTCTCAATTTATTTAGCTCAAGGAATACTTTACATGTTTTAACTGAGAGTATGACAGAGCCGGAAAACAAGACACAGGGTAGAAGGAGGTGCTTTACATTGTTCGTGGGGGAAAAATGGCTTGTAGATAAATAGAAATGTTTGCTGACACGTGGGTACAGCTTAATCTGATTTTGTAAAGAAGAAAAGCAGGTGTTCTGCCTTGGTGTGCGTGTGTGTGTGTACATGTATATATACTGACTTTTTTTTTTCAAAATTCGCCCAACTAAGTTAATAATTCCGTGCTATATGTTACTGGAACCAAAGCTTGTAGCATCACAGAAGGGGGAAATTGTCAAGGACCCAAAATGGATTTGAGTATAGATTTTTCAATGACAACTCACTGCCCACATAAAGCACTGACACCAATTCTCACATATGCTCTGTTCTCTAAAGGGTGTCAGCCATTAGAATTGATGGCTATGTTCAGAAGGAAAGAATGAGACAAATCAACTATTAATCACTATGGGTGAAGTGTAATATGAGTGTGATGGAAGGTGGGGACCAAGGGGCGTCTCTTCCTTTTTCTCCACATTTATTATTGTTCTTTCCATTTATACTCTTGTTTTTCCCCTTATTTTTTTTATTATCCATTCATAAAATGTGCGCTCTCCTCCTTTCACCTTACATAAATCTTAAGAACAAGCATACTTTCTGTGATCACAGTAGACATCCCAGCAGTTCATGCATCTTCTGGAAGAATGGAGAGAAGAACTCAGTAGATACTTTTTGAGCAAATGCATGCCAACACCTGCCTGTGTCCTTAGATTGAGTTGGAGGCAATTCTTTTGACTTTGAGATACTTTCCTCTGCATTTCACTCATTCACACACCCTGCACTTCATTAATGAACAGTCAAATGTTCCTTTTCAGAGTCAGAGGAAAATTACTAAGCCTAATATGTTGGCGATCTTTAGTTGAATAACTCACTTGACTTCAGTTTGTCAGCTGGACTGGATTTGTTTTGAGGGCCAAGCCACGAAATGATAAGATTCCTTCTGGCCAGCAGAATTTCTGACACGAAGTCATTGCTTCCAAATCCATTTCTTAAGTCTTTTAAGACGTGGAAATGCCCAGAAAGTGGGGTGGTGTAAAAATATCTCTTACTATATTCACCTTCCTCCAGGGTGTTTTAGTATTCTTTCCAAACTCTCTTTGGGCATTTCCCCATGCTCTAGTTTTAATTCCTCATTAGATCCTTCTCTCAGGAGGAAGATTCACTTACCTGTTGTCTTCACTTTTAATAAGCCACAGCTGTCCAAATCAGAAACTGCAACTCCACCCTGATCAGCAATAGGTAGGCCACAAGAGTTGCAGCCTGAGGGATTTCTGATCCCTCAGGCACCTACAAAGCTACAAGGGAACTTAACTAAATATATGTCCCTCTAAAGAACACAAGATTCAAAGGCTGAGGTGGAATTCTACTCCTCAGAGAGGCTGGAGAGTAAGCAGCTCACCTAGCTCACTTCCTCTCCTACTGGTGTGTCTCCAGAAGCCCTCGTGTTTCTCCTTGTCTCTCCTTATAAACCCTTCTCCACCTGATCCCCACTACCACTAATTGCTAATCAAACATATCTTTTCATCATTAAACAAATATTTCAGAGCATAGACAAAAGTAACACACCTTAAAATAATATTCTATAACACTCTTATTGGATCTCCATGTGCTCAGGCAGATTTAAGAGGTTCTTCGCATTTTCTAGACATTTTCTTGGATTCTCCTGAGAAAAAATGCTTCCAACATCTAGAGAAAATCTGGAACAAAACAGTTGTATTTGGATGTTTTTTCTAATTCGAAGACCTCTATGTCTCTATATAGAATGTATGACTGTATCCCTGATGGTTTTTTTATTTTATTTTATTTTACTTTGGCTTTTTTAGACGGTTTCTCTGTAGCATTAGAGCTTGTCCTGGAACTAGCTCTTGTAGACCAGGTTGGCCTTGAACTTACAGAGATCCGCCTGTCTCTGCCTCCCGAGTATTGGGATGAAAGGCGTGTGCCACCACTGCCTGGCTGATGGTAACTTTTAGATTCTGTTTTTTCTTCTTTATTAATAAACAACTTTGTCCACCTGGAATACAATGAAATACTTTGATATGTGAAGACTGACGGATGATTGATTAAAAATATCTAAGAGCTATGTCATCTTCTCTGATGGTGAGACTCTCTGTTATATAATTTTTAGCCATTACAAGCCTGTGGCTACTAGCTGTAGCCACCATGTTCTACGGTAGAGCTTTGAGCTTCTCTCTCCAAAGATGGACTGTTCTTTAGAATTTCATCATATTTATGACCCTGGACAAACTTTGCCCTTGTTGCCCGAATGCTTTATAGATTTTTACGCAGACCTAGATAACATACGTTGCAGTTTGAATATCTATAGATACTTTAAATGTGGTGTTGCCCACATTGTATTTTTTGCTGTCTTCCCGATCCTTAGGGATTTTCTTACTTGCCTAGAGCCCTACAATTATCTCTTTCTCCCTAGGACTCACAATAGAAAAGTAGTGCATGCCTTGATAGTTCACTACCAATGGCCATGTAGCTCATGTTCAATCTACTGGTGAATTTATTTATACCTGAAAATACAATCTGTCTGCTCTAGCTATCATTCTCTTCATTCTCATACACCATTTCTTGCACTATTTCAGAGATTGATATCAATGAGTTTT
>JAQHUG010000333.1:809553-824545 GCA_028555095.1 Dicrostonyx torquatus | reverse complement strand
TGTGGAATATATACACATTGGAATACTACTCAGCTGTAAAAAACAATGACATCTTGAAAATTGCATGCAAATGGATGGAAATAGAAAACTCAATGAGAGTTTTCTAATGAAATTCCCTTTTTTTCCTTATCCTTATCCAGAAAAGGCACATGTTCCATGCTTAGCTCTGCAGATGGGATTCATCTGTCTATATCTTTCCTCTTTCATAGGCTGAATGACCTATCAGATTCCACAACATAGTCACAGACTCTAGGGAATAAGATACAGACACCACTGAGTGGTTAAGACTCCACATGTCCAAGCTTCTTCCATTGATAGTGAGAAACAAAAGAATATTTGGTATTTCTTTTAAATGTAAGTGACAGAACACTTCTCTTGGCTCAGTGGGTTATGTGGTGCATTCTGGATGCACTGAGGTCTAAATGCTTAGTAATTAAGATGTTAAGCTTGAGGTGGGGATTGCAAGGTTTGGGATGAGCTGTCCCATTCCATAGGTGTATGACGATGGGGTTGTTGCTGAGAATCTGTAAGACTCTAGCTCTTTCATCTGTAAAACTGAAATAATATTAGAGTTCTTGGGAAGATCCATTTTTGAAGAAGAGAAAAATCAAATCACAGCACCTAACCCATGAAAGATTCCAAAAGTACAAATTATTCATATTTTAAAATTAATCATTCAACATTTATTAAGACAGCTCTACAGGCTAAGCATCATGCCATCCATGTATTTGGAATGGGGCTGAATATACCAACCCACAATGTGAGAAAACCAAAGCCAATTTGGAGGAAGAAACGTGAAATCAGATTACATGGCTATATTACCATACATCTTACTGTTCAGGTGTATAAAAAGCATATTTCAAATGCGAGATTAAATTAACATCCTAGAAGAACAAAGGGCTTTGTCTTTAAATTTCCTTTTCAAATGAAAATGCCTCAGCCTCCTCATCTGTAAAATTAGAGTTGGAATTTAATCTAATAGGAAAGTTTCTTTCAACAATAGGGATCTATAACTTGTTCTCTCTGCAGAGAGATGCAGTTTTAAGTATTTAGGACCTAGCAGAGGCTGGCCCAATCATTGGACACGTTATTGGCAGCCTTTCTGTTAGGGTGAGGTAAGTGTGAGCAGCCATTCCTTATCTCTAACACAGGCCCACTATGTTGAGTTCTCACATGAAGGAGTTCATTCTGTTAGGAGTGCTAACAAAGTGGGCACCGCACTGGGGTTTTAGATAATAGGCGTCACATTTAGAGACAACTGGACTTTCAGAAGCCTACAGGCTGCAATGTATGAAGAAAAGTGCCACAGATTGCATGAAAGAGGAAATGGTGAGTTTGGAGTTGGCATATTGCTAGTCAAAACATACAGTCATGAAATATCTCCAGGATTTCTTAGAACACCCAATGAAAAACCCAACAAAGAACAAAATCCTTGAGCATGGTCATTAGAGGAAGTGTGTTGTAAGGACCACACTTGTTTCATTCCAAGCTGCTCAGCCCTAAAATAACCACACAGAAACTATATTGTTTGCAATACTGTTTGACCAATAGCTTAAGCATATTTCTGGCTAACTCTTATGTCTTAATTTAACCCATCTCTATTAATCTGTGCATCACCACGAGGTCATGGCCTACCAGCAAAGTTTCAGCATGTCTGTCTCTGGCAGAGGCTCCATGGCTTCCCTTTGACACCACCTCCTTTCTCCCAGCATTCAGTTTAGTTCCCCCCAGCTCTGTTCCTCTATAGCTCTGCTATAGGTCCAAAGCAGTCTTTTATTAACCAATGGTATGCACAGCATACAGAAGGGAATCCCACATCAGAAGTGCTGATTTTGAGTTTAGAGTTGAGTAAGTAGCACACCCATGTATCAAGCTCTGTAAGAGTTTAATGTATCACCTGCCCAAGAACACTGTGTTAACCTGTGACGTTTCCATAGATACTGATAGAAGCTATCAGACTCCTTGGCCAGAAACAAAGGTGCTTCATTTACCCACAGCAATGTACCTAATAAAATATCACCATTAGGTCAGTATATGCACTCCAGTTATAGAAGGGAAGCACATTTAGGGCATGTAACAACTGCATACATAGTGGCTAAAGAGGACAGCTCCTGAAGAATCTCTGGTCTCTTACACAGTGGCTTAAAGAAATACTGCCCAACTTTGGCCCAGAAGTTGGCATTAGTAATGCTACCTGCTATACTAATCGTTTTGAAAAGAAAGTCCAGGAAGGAAGCTGTCAGTATCTCTGATCAAAACAAATGCTGACTTATATATGACATACCTAATAGGCTTTGCTTTCTTTTTCTTTTTTTTTTTTTTTTTTGGTTTTTCAAGACACGGTTTCTCTGTGGCTTTGGAGCCTGCACTGGAACTAGCTCTTTAGACCAGGCAGGCTGGTCTCGAACTCACAAAGATCCGCCTGCCTCTGCCTCCAGAGTGCTGGGATTAAAGGCATGCGCCACCACCGCCCGGCTTGCTTTCTTATAATACATAAAATATGCACAGATGCATATACACACACATAGACGTTAATATTGCTCTGTATTAAAATGGAACTGTTAGTTGCATATCATAACTAATATGGTTGTTTTCAAATTATGATCAGGAAGGGCTGTTTCTACTATATGAAACAATATAGTTTCTAAATCTCCCAAAACCTGAGATTGACTGAAAGCAATCTTGGTTATGGAACATTTTATCAGGTATATTACTCTGTAGTGTTCACATGTGTAATTAATATAGCTGAACTATACAATTAAAAATACTTGGGAAATTATAGTATTCTGCTTTGTATATTGCTTTATTTTTCTGAATCAAATAGATAGTATAAGGTATTGATGTACAGTTCATAAGTATGAGAAAATTTTATATGGGATAAATGTTTAACAGAGTTCAGCTGCAGAAACTCTTGAGATATTATGCAAAATGATCCCAACATTGTTACTGAGCTGTATGGCTAATGTACTGGAATCTACTTCACACAAACTCAGATCTGCAATGATGGGCAAATAACTTCATTCTGAGACCACAGCATCAATACATTCTTCCTTAAGTATTTCATAGAAGGAAAGAAGTTGGAAAAGATGACCTAGGGAATTATAAATTTACATTTCATAATATTTATGGTAAATATGTTGAGCATTTTTTTTGATTTTTAGAGTATGAATGTTACACTATTAAGATACAAATATTTATTCTAAAAACCTGGGATTTGAATCACTGCCAATTCTAAAAAAGTTAGATATTTAGATAAAAAAGTTGGATATTTTGTCTCTTAAAAGTTGTTTCTTCTTATGAAATTGATTATTATAATATTTATTAATTTTTGGAGTGACAGGCTCTCATATGTATTTAGCAAGTGCTCTACTACTGATCTGTGTTCCAAGCCCAGGGATTTTTTTTCTTTTTATTAAACAGTGATGAACTTTCTGACTTTTACCCTGAAGAACAGTTATCCGAAATATTGCTTCCTATAGCTATATCATCTGTTATGTCTCCTTTCTTCTGGCTTTTATTTTCTTTGTCACTTATGGATATTTAGTGTCAGCTGGGTTGAGGGGTTTGCTTTCTGATGTGCCAGCTGCACACCTGAAGTCAGTTCTTGTCATCTGAGGCAGTGTGTGCTTCCTGGCAACTTTGAGTGACACCTACTCCCTACAGTTCAAAGTACATCTGGGCATGAGAGACTTCCTGTGTTTTATATATATATGGATCAGATGCTTAACTCCAAGGAAGTGAGTAGGAAGAGGCACTGCACTGGGGTCAGGAGGATGGAATTCTGACTTAGTTCTGTATTGTCCACAATGACTCTTACCTTGAGCAGATGAGTTGTTACCTGACTGACTTCAACCTTGCCACTTTTAAGGTTAAGGATGGAGGAAAGTACTTATTCCCGTCCTATTGGAGAAGGCAATGTATGGAGTATGGAGATTAAATTCTGCTACGAAGATCATTTTGTAGGTGTCATACTTGCCTTGTTTTCTAACAGAGCTTCTTTCATTGAAGGGGAGGGCTTGGGAATGCTACAGGGTTTTCCCAGATGTTACATATGAAATTCTTCTTCCTGCTTGGTAGGATGCACTGAGACGCTGGTACAATTCTGTAAGTCTGCTCTTAGCTGTGTCTAGCTACAGCCACATCCATCGTATTTAAGATTGAGAGCATCATTAAAATAAACTTTAATCATTTATGCATTTAATAATAATTTTCATATATCTACTTACATTAAGGCAAAGTACTAAATAAAATAAGCTTTAAGAAAATGGTTTAAGGATATGGGATTTGGGGACAGAGGCAATTTAATCATCCATTTATCAAGAATTACAAGTAATCATTTTTTAATTTTTTTTTCATTTTACATACCATTCCCCCTCCCTCTTCTTCTCCCATCTTCCACCTCCCCACATCACATCCCTGAAAGACTCCTCAGAGATGGTAAGGCCTCCCTTGGGGAGTCAACAAAGTCTGGTATACCAAGTTGAGGCAGGACCAGGCCCCTTCCCCCTGCATCAAGACTGAGCAAGATATTTTACTGGTGTGGGAGGTCCTTTTGTCTATGTGTTGCTTTTATTGGTTAATGAATAAAGGAACTGGCTTGGCCTATAGTAAGGAAGAACTTAGTTAGGCAGGGAAAACTAAGTTGAATGCTGGGAGAAAGGAGGTGGAGTCAGAGAGAAGCCAAGGAGCCACTGCCAGAGACAGACACACTTAATCTTTGCTGGTAGACCATGACCTTGTAGTGATGCACATATTAATGGAGATAGATTAAATTAAGATGTAAGAGTTAGCCAATAAGAAGCTAGAGCTAATGGGCCAAGCAGTCATTTAAATAATGTAGTTTCTGTGTGATTATTTACCTCCTACAACATTTTGCCATAGGTAATAGGCTCCGAAAAGCCAGTTCATGCACCCAGAATAACTCTTGGTCCCACAAATAGATCAAGCCACACAACTGTCACCCACATTCAGAGGGCCTAGTTCAGTCCTATACAAGTTCCCCACCTGTCTGTCATTCCAGAGTCCCTGAGATCCCATTAGCTCAGGTCAGCTGTCTCTATGGTTTTCCGCATCAGCAGTAAAAAACAAAGACATCATGAAATTTGTATGCAAGTGAATAGATCTAGAAAAAAATATCATCCTGAGTGAGGAAGTCCAGATCCAGAAAGACAAACACAGTATGTACTCACACATAAATAGCTCTTAGACACAAAGCAAAGGATAACCAGGCTACAATCTGCAACTCCAGAGAAGCTAGGTAAAAAGGAGAACCCTAAGAAGGACAGGTATGGAGAGTACCCAAAAGGGGAAATAGTTAAGATCTCCTGGGTAAACTGGATGGGGAGGGATAGAAAAGAGAGGATGAGGATGGGAACATGAAGGGTCGAAATGGATGAGTTGTCAGAGAAACAGAGGGAGAGCAATGAAAGAGGTATCTTGACAGAAGGAGCCATTATAGGGTTAGGTGCCAGGGAAATTCCCAGGAATCGACAAGGATGACCTCAGCTAAGACTCCTAGCAATAGTGGGGAGGGAGCCCGAACTGGCCTTCCCCTGTAATCAGATTAGTGACTGCCCTAATTGTCATCCTAGAACTCAGTCCAGTAACTGATGGAAACAGATGCAGTGATCCACAGCCAAGTACTGGGCCGAGCTCCTGGAACTTAGCTGAAGAGAGGGAGGAGGGGACAAAGAACTATTCTTTACAAAAATAAATTAGTCCTCTGTTTTTTGATAAGTCTATTGCTCTCTGGGATTCTCCTAATGGATCTTCTAATTCTGTGCTCCTAGTCTGGGGCCTGGAAACAAGAAAACCAGGCTATTCTCACTAGTAGGGGAAATTAAGAAGACTGATAATAATCTAACCCTTGCGAGATGAGCGAACTGCGGGTTGAAGAAGCTGAAGCTGGCCTTGCTGGTGAGAGTCGGAAACCTGAGCCTCCAGCCTCACACTCTGACAGCGCCTTATTCCTGAGCTTCCCCCAGTGGGAAAGGCGAATGCGCCTAGAATGTCTACCTTTTCCTAGCTTAAAGCTATGTTTCTCACACTAATCTACTAGCCGATCTAATTTCTTACCAGCTATATTCGGCAACTATTCACGCTCTTTGGATTAAAAGGAAGCCCCAGGAACCACAGAGCTCCCAAGAGAACTTATTCCAATGAAAATCTTTTGGGTGGGTGGGGGCACGGGATGGAGACAGTGGCTGCGGCATCAAAGCATTTAACGACTTCAGTGACTTCGCTAACCCTACTTGCTGTTTAGCTAAGACTGCGGATTCCCATTTGCTGGTTGATTCTGATATGTTAGGTAAGCCACACAGCTTCTCTGCTTCTCCTCTTGACCCCATAGGAATCTTCTGTGAAGATAATTCCCTTAAAGATCCTCCAAGTTCTGTAACCTTTTATAGAGCGAAAGATAATTAATTTTTACTCAGTTTCCAACAAGTTTGAGACAGAGTAAAAGCTTAAAAGATATGTTGACTAAATTCCACACATCCGTCTGCTGACTCTCTGAATTCTGATGCTCAGCGTGTTAACTCTGCCCAGCTTCTCTTTTATCCTTTGGAGAGGAGAGGTGTCCAGTACATTTTAGACCCATTTACAGGTCAACGCATTTTGCTCTTCTCTATATGTCAGATATAAGAGTTCTCGAAGAAGCTTGGCATTCTCTTGTAATCGATTTTGAACATCATATACTTCTTATGCTCAGCTTTCCCAAGCAGCTTCATTACACGTGTGTCCTGATAAGCCTCCATTGCTGGCGTGTTAGAAGCTGAAGGGTCCATACTTAGGAGATGGATAGAGTTCTCAGTTTTGTTTTCAACAAAAATATAGTTGAGCATTTGCAGGAGAAATGTAGGAAATTGGAAGTAATTTTTATTTGATTATTTGTGATATTTAGCATTAGAAGACAAATATGTTTCGGGGTTCTGGTGTTTTGATAAGGGGATGTCAAAGCTAGGAGATCAGAGATCCTTTAGAATTAAGACAGGGAGTTGCATTGGAATGCATTGCACAGAAGAGTAAGGCAAAGGAAACCGACAAGGGTTGGGAGAGCATTGACACATAGGTGTGTGTCCATGGTTAATTTCAGATATTGGAAAGTGAGGTGTCTGAAGGAACATTTGCCAAAAAGACAAGTGTGTGGCTTATTTACCATTGTGCTTTAATGATGTAGGTGGTCCCGTCCACTGGTTCAATGGGGTATTATCATTTAGACTCCATGATTACTATGATTGATCACACCTTCCTGCTTCCACAGCCTCCTCCCTCACTTGCTCCCTCCCTTTCTCTGGCTCTGGTTCTGCCCTGCCCCGCCCCCAGGCCATATATGTGTTTGTCTTTGTGGGTGTTTCTTTTTGAGCAGGTGGAGTAGACCATTCTCTTGGCAGTGTAGGGGAACCCCCTGTGTCCAGTGTCAGCATTTTCAATACTTATACCCAGCATTAAGTCACTAGCAACTCCAAACCAAACCAGTGCTTGGTCAGTTTGAAAGCTGGAACTTCGGATATAGCTTCAGCTGATTTGCTCTAACTGGTCTTGTTACCTCTCCCCGCCAGCTAAACAAGAGAGCAGACCCGTGTGTCAGCCATGTGAAAGGGCTGGAGGATGCAGACGTCTCTCAGACAAAGCCAGTTCCTCTTGAATGCCTCCTAGAATGTGACTTGAGGCTCATGTTAGAGAGAAGTACTTCTTTACAGAGTAGCAATTAATTAGACTTTTTTTCTTGTATTAAAACACTTCACTTTCATCCATTTCTTCAAGTTCTGTGCTTCCAAGATAGAACAAAAATCTAATTTCCATTTAAAACCCTCAAACATTTAAAGACATTTGCACCATACTTTCTGTGTGGCCTTGTCCTATCAGAGAACTCTATCCTTCAACTGTTGTCTTCTGGCTAATATTTTTATATTACTTAATAATAAAGGATACCTTAGAAACTCTAAATATTTCTTAATGAAATATGATTTAATTTGTATGTAGGTACTATTTAAAAATATACCATTGAATTTTGACCTGCATGATTAGCACACTGAATTGATTTGTTTTCTGTTTCTACTCCTCCAATATTCCATTGTAAATCAGCCTAAAAGAACAGAGTCCCTCTGGTAGCGGATGTACAATGGAGATTTTAATGGACTTCCTAGATTTAGAAAAAAAATAAAAAGGAAGATATTGGGGCATGGAGCTTAAAGATTACTAATGCTGTACCAAAGAACTCCCACCTGGACACATAGGTAATGTAACCTTACTGGTGTTTCCTCCGCATCATTAACTGGAGGGCCTACAAAGTTCAAACTCTGCCTCAATTTTTTCCTTGAAGTATATCCTGATAAATTCTCAGGAGGCCCCAAGGCAAGGCTGCTCCTCCATGGGTCAATTTTGAGCAGTACCATCCAATGAAAGCTTGTATGTGTGTCACATATAGGAGCCACTTACATATTTTTTTTTCATTTTGGTTTTTCGAGACAGGGTTTCTCTGTTTACCTCAGTCTGTCCTGAAACTCATCTCTATAGACCAGGCTGGCCTCGAACTCACAGACTCACCTGCCTCTGCCTCCCTGACTACTGGGATTAAAAGCGTGAACCACCACCACTCGGCTCCACACATGTAATTTTAAGCTTGCTAGTAGCAACGTTTTTAAAAAAGGAATAAAATCAAACAAGTGTACTGGTAAGTATCTTTAAATATGCTATTTAGGACTGTGAAGCCGGAGGATTAAGTGTGAGGCCAGTGTGGACTACAAAGCAGATTCTAAAGCCTTTCCTCTCCTACACATATGCAGGGATTACAGGTGTGTACCACCGTTTTCAGTTTTATGCACAGCTGGGGAGTATATCCCAAGGTCCCATGCCTTCTAGGTAAGCATTCCACCAACTGAGCTACATCTTCAGGCCAAAAATTTCTTCTTTTATAGGAAATTGAATTCATTATGTTTGTGATACTACATTCTAGAGACCCAAAGTCTAAGGTTAGAAAAGTAGTGAGTGCATATTGACTCCAATGTTAGTGTGTGTGTGTGTATGTGTGTGTGCATGTAAGTGTGTGTGTGTGTGTTTATGTGCGTGTGCATTCAACATATAGAAAAATAGGAACTGAACTGACGGATAATGCCGCCTACATAGTGTTCTGCCAATATCCTCATCACATCACACTAATACAAATGACTTCCGATTTGGTGGAATTTCTCCTGGGACACCTCCTTTTCCTCCTTTATTTACAATTTCAAGTATGAACATGTCATCAGCAGACTCTTCTAGATGATTTGTTCCTAAGCGAACAAAATTTTGGGGACGCCTCTGGAGAGTTGAGGTGTCATTTGTACTTCTTCATACCTCTGCGGTTTATTAGTGTGGTACCTGAATGCAGCAAAGCGTTCAGGGGGTAAGTGCTGATAGGTGTTTAAACATGCTCATCATCTCCAGAGAGTGCCTCTGACCCTTCCATTCCTCCCATTCTGCTTCTGTTCCCAGCACACACAGGAAGCAGACAACCATCTGTCTTCTGTTCCTTCAGCTTGGTCTTTTGTTGTAAGAAAGGCCACTTGTTTGTTTTCCAGCCACCCACACTCCCAAAATAATCACATAGAAACTATATCAATTAAATCACTGCTTGGCCCATTAGCTCTAACTTCTTATTGTCTAACTTTTACATCTTAATTTAACCCATTTCTATTAAGCTGTGCATCGCCACGTGGCTGTGGCTTACCAGGTAAAGTTGTGGCATCTGTCTCCAGCAGGGTTGACTCTACTTTCTTTCTCCCAACATTCCATTTAGTTTTCCCCACTTAGCTCTACTAGGCCATATCAGGTCAAGCCAGTTTCTTTATTCATTAACCAATAAAAGCAACACATAAACAGAAGGACCTCACACATCAGTTTATCATATCCTCATTTCATGCAAACGGAATCACATTCTGTGTGCTATTCTGTGTTGTCTTTTTCTCATTTGCTTAGAGGCTGAGCAATTGAATATCAAGCAGTTATTTATCCATCAGCTGCATGATGGACTCCACGGTTAGGTGGGGATCTCCTTCCTTCTCCACTTTTTAAAACCATTGTTTATAGAATACAAAACCACTGTGGACATTCTGCGATGTGGATTCTTGTGGATAAAAATGCTTTGAATTTCTCCTGGGTGAATAAGAGAGAATGAAATTACTGAGTACTTGTGGTGGATGTATTTTATAAACTCTCCAGGTAGAATGGACCATTTTATACTCAAGACAGCTCTATAGAAATACGCCATACTTGTTGTAAAAACCCGACCAACATTGGGTCTTTCTGGCCTTTCTGCTTTGTGCTCTGTTGTTGGGTGTGTAGGGACACTTCGTAGAGTTTTTATTTGTATTTCCCATGACTGATGATGTTAAAAGCTTTTGAATGTGCTTTGTATATATCCTCTTTTGTGACATTGAACCCCTATCCCACTGAGGAAAGGTTATGATAGACTTTCTACCAAGAATAATAATGCCCTTACCATGTCTTTTAGTACTTGAGTTGGTTTATGATTCTCTTCAAAGATCCCTTCTCTTCCTCCATCTCTATTTTCATGCTTCCATACAGGCCACACAAATTTAGGAGTGTTGAGTCCCATGAATTTGAACACATTTATGGCAATACTGAGAAAATGCATATATGGGGCTGGAGAGATGGCTCAGTGGTTAAGAGCATTGACTGCTCTTCCAGAGGTCCTGAGTTCAATTCCCAGAAACCACATGGTGGCTCACAACCATCTATAATGAGATCAGGCATACATGCAGGCAGAATACTGTATATGTAATAAATAAATCTTTAAAAAAAAGAAAAAAAAAGAAAATGCATATATGCAAAACCGCTGTATTTTGAAGGGTGTACAGGTGTGGTCTGGTTTTCGGGGTGTCTTTGTAATATCAAATTAATTGGTGTCAAGCACAGAGCAAAAAACTGAGGATAAGGCTGTAGCTGAGCTTCCCTGCCTGGCGAGTTTGATGATATTTGCACTGTCCCACTCCCCTTCCTAGTAAGTTTACAGTTCCATTCAGAACAGTGCTGTGACCTCGCCCTTTCCAATGCTAGTCCCAAGCATTTATTCCTGTGCTGTAATGAGCACAACTTTAGTATTTTTTCATTTCCCATTCTGTCATTCAATGTTATGCCCTCCATCTGTTCCATCTCACAAATGCATATTGGTATTTTCCTTGAATTTCTTTTCACTATCAGCCGGAGCTCTGCGCTGCAGCCATCCGTTGAGTGCTAACTGCTGTGCTAATATACAGCCTCTACCGAGTGGGTCTATGTTGATGGATGGCCAGCCGAGGATGCGCATGGAGCTATTTCCAAGCCAGGTTAACTAGAACACACTTAATCATTCTCATTCTCCCAGAAGAACAGCTGAGAAACTCTTTTGATGATAAATTTCATGGCTGAAAAAACTAAGTAATGAGAGGATCTGCATTTTTTGGATCAAAAAGGGTACACTTATGAGGCAGTTTTGATTTTAGCATGGAGCCAGTGTGGGAGATGCGATTCACTAAGCAGTGCTCGCTAATGCCTGGGCTCAGAGGCTGCAGTTGCAGCCAACGCATGTTCCCAATTAACACAGCTACATGGTGCCCAGATTAAACAAGTGGAAGACTCTCTTCTCGTCTATTGAATTCTAGGTGTGGAGCCCTCAACTTTCTACCCCAACCCCTTCAGCAGTTTTCCAGTCAGCAGACTGGGAGCTCGGCTGACTGAAGCATTAGTCTTCCACACTGCCCTTTGATGGTAGTGGGGTTGGCACTGGCTTCATAATCACTGTGAGACGTTCTGAGATGCCACGTAGAGCAGAGGGCTCCCTCTGAGATCCTGCCACTAGCAATTTATTCCTTTTTGTTAAGAAAAATTGTCTTCAAAGGCAAATGTCTTTAGTAAAAAGGAAACATATTATGGCAAATATCTCATGACATCGTCTGTCAAGGATAATTTCTGGAAACTCAATGAGACCGCATTCTGCTTAATATTTTTCTAAATGGTTCTGAGAATCGTAAAAGCAGTGTATTAGTCAGTTCTATATAAAGAATACACACTGCAAAAAGTTTAAAGTTTAGTTTCAAGCCTACCAAGTAATCTTAGGGATATTTATTATAAAAGAATTGACTTAGATACAAACTGATCTAATTTTAAGTGTAGCAATACATACATACAGAGAGAGGCAGAAACAGAGACAGAAAGAGAGACATAGAGAGGCAGAGGAAGACACACACTAGACTTGATTCTTTATAACTGTGGCCCCCTCCATGTGCATTCAGTTAATCATAGAACAGAGGGCAACAATGGCATCTTAGTGAACGTATACAGAATATTTGTTTGTCATTCATAAAAAAGTCAATATAGTTGCTATTTACTTGGAATTCACACTGTATTAAGTGTCATGAGTCATCTCAGGATGATCTAGGGTGTTATGGAGCACTGTCTAGAATTTATATAAAGGAATCCCATATTCCATACACAACTTGATCCTCCCTGGATTTTAATATATGATGGAGGTTTCTGGAACCAATCTTCTGAGGATACCAAAGGATACTTGTATATTTCTCTACTACTTTCCTTTGCCTTTTTATTTTTTCCTATGAGTCATAAGTCTATTCCTTACCATAACAATACCTTAATATCCATGGTATAGATTATATCTATTAATTTCATCATTGCCATCTAGAAGAGCATTTGAAATTAATTTTCTTGTTACAAGTTGTTCGTAGAATATCCAACCCTCCTCAAAAATTGAAGGTCCTTCTCTATTTTTTTTAAAAATTTCAATAGCTTACTGTTATTCCTTAGAGTAGAATTGTTGATTTAAAGCAGTAACCAAACATACTTGTTCCTTAACTTTTTTTGCATGTAGTACATAGTCTCATAAAAACATTGCCAACTTGCTGAGAGAATATTATTGTTTATAATTTTATCAAAGATCATTAATAATAATTTAGATATATAACAGACATTTATTGAGTACTCACTGTATGCAGGAACTTCTTTAGACATTTGCAATAAAAGAGTAAAGCCATCGAACTCCTTTCTCTGTTTCTTACATTCTCGTAATAGAAGAAAAGAAATAGATAGAAAAAAATAAACACTAAAGGCTGATGGCGGTTATGAAGAAAAATAAAGTGAGCTTAGAGAAGAGATAGCAGTGAAGAAATGGGAGGGGTGTGTTGTACTTTTAGTTAGAAGGTCAGAAATGTTTTTCTTCAGTGGTGACATTTGTGCAGAGAACTCTGTTAAAAAGATGGACAGTGCCCCTCTCTGGGAAGAGTATTACAAGGAGAGGAAAAGCAAAGTGCAGTCTTTTGGCACACATAAGATTGTAAGGTCACCAGGGCAACAGAGAAACTTTCATATAGAGACATGGGAAGCAGAGAGAAGCAAGAGAGCATGTGATGTGATCATGTGGCTAGGGCAAGATAGGACAAGGATGCACTGGCCATTGGAGGTTGGGAGTTAGCAGATCAAATGAGATGTCAGACGTCTCTGAGCTTTATTGGAGGTGAAACAAGGAACTAGTAATGTGAGAATTAAACCTGATAGCAGACAAGAGAGGGCCTGTAGAGAAGAATATTAGTAACAAAGCCAATCAGACAAAATAGAGACCAATAGATTAGAGGTAGCCAGGGGCTAGTGAGGAGAGGATTTAGATGTAGTTATAATGAGGTAACACAGCAGACCATGTGGTGTGTCAGTTTTGGGTTTGATTGTTGTGCTGATCGTGTAAATTTGTTCAGGAACTAAACTTCCTAGAAATGGACACACACACACACTCACACTCTAACATGCACATAGACAAACATATACACACCCTTACACGCATATAAATAAACACAGGGACACACAAGCAAAAATATATGCACATGTTGTTCCAAATATATACACACACATTCACATGCATGTACACACAAACACATATAAACACATGTAAATGTATACACATACATGCATATAAACTCATCGGCTCATACACCTGTATATGTTCACATAACATATACATATGCAAACACAAAATAATACATGTGCACACATGTATAGGCCCCCATACAGGAGAATACAGGGTATGACACAGTTCTTAGCATGATTATGGTTCTTGTAAATTTTCACAGGAGTTAATATTCCTGGAAACACACGCTCTTTAAGAATGTCATTTAATACCTGTTGAAAAAAGCCTTTGACAAAATCCAACAGCATTTCATTATTAATGTCTTGGAGATACTGGAAAATAAGAGAAATACCTAAATGTAATAAAGACAACTTAAAATAAGCCTACAGCCCAAATCAAATTAAATAGAGAGAAATTCAAAACAAATTCCCCTAAAATCAGGGACAAGACAAGGCTGTTCACTCTCTATAGCTACTCAATGTAATATTTGAAGTTCTATCTAGAGCAATAAAACAACTTCAAGAAATCAAGGGAATACAACTTGGAAAGGAAGAAGGCAAAGCATTGTTATTCACAGATGATATGATACTACACTCAAACAAGCCCAAAATCTCTACCAGGAAACAGCTGAAAACACCTTCAGTAATTTGTCTGGATACAATATTAACTAAAACAACAACAGCAACAGCAAACCAGTAGTCCCCCTATATACAAATGACAAAGGGACTGAGAAAGAAATTAGGGAAACAACAACCTTCACATTAGCCACAAACAATAGAAAATATCTTGGGATAACCCTAATCAAGCAAGTGAAAGATTTGTGTGACAAAATCTTAAAGTCTTTAAAGACATAAATTGAAGATATCAAAAGATGGAAATATCTCCCATGCTCCTTGATTGGTAAAATTAACACGGTAAAAATGGCAAGCTACCAAAGCAATCTACAGATTCATTGTATCCCCATCAAAATTCTAATACAATTCTTTACATAGAAAAGATAATAATACACAAGTTCATATGAAAAACAAAATGAACTAGGATAGCTAAAACAATCATGAACAATAAAAGAACTTTCAGAGGTATCACCATCCCCAATTTCAA